>WJEZ01001534.1:0-17076 GCA_009869925.1 Thalassaphorura encarpata
GTGCCGTGCCGTGGGATGATTATGCTATGCTCAGGAGCATTGTTGTCACGCTTAGACATTGCGTAACCTTCATTCAATACTAATTCTTCTAAATGGTGTGAATCTCTTCATTAGGCTAGGTAAAAAGTGCCTTCTCTTGTGTTCTTAGAGTGTAGCAAATGAAGCTCCTAATCAAGATAATTTTATGGATTTTACTTTACCTTGCCCATTCCCTGACTTACTTGAGCTATGACGGCATCAGAATAAAATCAGATGGTACTGGTTAGGAATTCAGCATTAAATTGTAACTTGAGGAAGCCTAAATAGAACTGCTCAAAGTGGAACTATGTTAAAAATTGTCTAAGCTGACCTGTGTCTTAAGGTTAACAGTAAAATTTTCCTTAATTTGCATTGCATCCTGAGAGCTAACTAATGATTTCATACGTCGAGTTTTTTCTTCTGTCATCATTGCATTGTTTTGTATCATAATTAGAAATGTTATTGATTTGTTTACATCATATTTGTGGATAATTTTGTTTAACGTTTAAAAAGCGCAGTATGGTGAAAAACAAATGAATTACAACGTACAGAAATTATACACAAAAACGTGCAATATCTATGTTTATGGATTTTGGCATGGTCAAACTCAAACGTGCATTTGTTGGCATAAAAAAATGTTTACCTGCAGCTGCGTGGGAAATAAGTACAACACATGCGTCAAATCTTCGACTAACCTGTTATTTGAATAAATCACTTTTACTTTGCTTTAATTGTGACTTAGCCGGTCATCGTTAGCGTTGCATTAATGTGGGAAATTTGGCCCGGACAATTACATGCATTATAAGTACGACAATATAGAAACAAAAAGTCCTTAATTGATTCGCATATTAGATACAAGTCATTGATCCTAAATCGTTGTCCAAAAATACTAATAGTTTTTTGCTTTATAATTTTTGTAATTAGAATAAACTTAATGTTAGCTTACGCCCTAATGCTAATATTGAAAATCCATCCTGGGATGTTGAACTTTTATTTTCTTCAGCCACTTTGAATCCTGACTTCTCTCACAGTCACTCACAGCTGATGAAGGGAACTGGTTGCTAGCGGCTAGACGCTAGAACACTGAATTCTAAGAGACAATGATTGTATATTGGGACAGGTAGAATATTTAAATTTAATGATGGTTGGACTTCGTGCTTTGAAAGCATGATGTTTTAAATTAGCCATTACCGATGTTCCTAACTTGGAGGCAATAGGCTTGGAGAACTAATGTTTAATGTGACCTTTTCCGTTTGAGCATTTAAGTTGTATGAAGGGCCAGGGCTAAACTTGCTGCATATCTTCCTTCTAAACTCATCAGTAACTAACTTTTGTGGAGAACAATTCACATTAGTCTTAACTTATTAGTCTCATGGCTGAGCTTTGTGTTTTTCAAGAGCCCATGTCATATGAGGATAAGGTTTTTTCGGAAGTGCTCGCTAAGGAGACCTCCTGGAGTTCCTTGTGGCGATATTTCAAACATAGAATGGTATGGTAAACCTTCTATTCGCGCGTCTGATTTCTGAGAGCATCGCAAAATTGTTTGGGTATTTCATAGCTACTAATTCCATGTTGCCTGTCACGTATGGCTAAAACAAAGCCTTATGCCTGAACGTGAAATTAATATATTTTTATTTCATTTTTACAGAAACACAGCAGTTCTTCTGGATCATGGGCACCTCAAGGTAAGTTGGAGTATTATTCAGTTTTTTTTCATTCGTAGCAGAATCTCCAGCTCGTTATATTAGTCGTAGAAACTGTATAACTTACCTACTGTTGAAAAAGGACTCATACTTCAATTTTAAAGGAGCAATTAGCACATTTATGCTACTTGCACATGAATCGCACGTGAGAATGTTTTATTCCATAACAAATGTGATTTTTGCTTCAACTCGCTATATTCGGAGTGAGGCAGATAGTTATTTTAATTACTTTACGGCGTGCTGAGAGAAAGATAGACTATTGGTTTTAAGTGGCGATTGTTCATTTTATTGGACGTATTACAGGTTAAAAGGATAATACGCTTCAATGATAATAATTTTGGATGGATCTAAATCTGCAAATTCATCCACATTATCATTTTGTGAAGGTTTTTTGATGTAGGACAGGAAAATCTACACAATCGGTGCAGTTAATTTGTTCTGGATATCCGCTCAAAATGAAAGTCATTTTGCAATAACGCTAGCTAACAGAATTGCAATTGGTGTCCTGTGGATCTGTTGCCCTGAATTTAAATGGGAACATTACAAACTGTTTTGCTAAATAATGTTCATCCATCGACTGTGTTATTTGCAGTGCGAAAATCAGATCATTTCCCCTCATAGCGTGAGGATTATCTCTGTACTTTGTTTGAAACTATTATGTTCATGTTGAAATCATGTATTGTAGATAATTAAATAAGGTGAGTCATACATAAGATTGCTAGGATTTAGTGCAAAAGCTCAAATTAATTATTAAAAGTGTTCGATATGGGGGTTAGCCAACACCACGAAAGGATAATACGAAAGCCGTTGCAATTTCCAGGGATTTGTAGAAAGGGTTTATTTCTGAGTCGAGAGATGTCCCCCGTTCTCGTTGTTCCTTCGGTTAGGAATGAGAATGAGAATAGGGACGTTATGCTAAAAATTCTTTTGCAAAGGCTGCTGGTTGGTTGTTATTTCATTTTCTCCTGTATGTTAGGCTTCAATAAATATTTTAGCAGTCCACGGCGCGGCTCAGTATTGGGCATTGTATACTTCTCTGTAAACACATTTAGCATTTGAGATAATTGGGTCTTTAGAACTCGTATTGATTTTCTCTCGAGTGTCTTGTGACAATACACTCTACCGACTTCTTCTCAATTTCCGTTGTTGTTTCCAATTTCTCTATCGCTGTCTGATTTCTGAAATTGATGCGAAATTCTATAACAGAGAAATAAGTATGTGTTTCTGGCTGACGTGATTTAAAGTAATTTCTGAAATATTGGATAAAGTTTAACACGAGTTAAGTATATCGCAACTTTATTGATAATACTGGAAGTAAAATCATGCTATCGTTGGTTTATTTAAACGAGTGGGCCGATGTCCCATCTGCGTTTATTGGTATTTGAGAGATAGCATGCCCATTTGTCATCCTTAATCATATGTTGATGCTGACGTGACATCATTCATTTTGTCATAATTTTGATCATAAAATATAAGCACACGGATTCCCTCTCTTTCCATCTCTTATCCCAATTCTTCACACCATAATTCGGCATTCCATTCCATTGCATGTTCTTTCCTCGGATGTGTAAATGTTTAGATAGCATAGTTGCTGAGATGATTACTGCAATTCCAATAAATGTTTTCTTTTGACGTCCTAACTGACATCTGCGTGTCTGTGGCCCATAATGTTTATTTACGGAACAGGATGATTTTTTAGATGACAGCAAGTCTTCTCTGGTGATGGGATTATGAATTTGAAAATGAGAAAAAAATAACACAGCTGCTTGAATAAGAAAAGTACTCATTCCTTATGAGAAGAAAGTTCCCACGCTGTTTTGTGTACGTATTAAGCCGACTTATAACGTAAGAAGAGAAGAAAAAGTTTATGTATGCAGCCCATAATCAATTTACTTATCCTTCCAATTTTACACGTTCATCAAAATGTTATCATCATCTTTGCCAAGATTTTGACGTTGCAAAAATCATTCAAATTTTACTTCGTAGAACTTCTGCAACTTCGGTTCAATGGTAAATTATTTCTGAATAGATTAAAATTCTTATTATTAACATTCGTCATGATTTTGGCTTCGGTTACAACGTAAGCCTATTTCGACAAATTTATGCAGAATTGTAATTACTTGGTATAAGCTGATTAAGGGAAATTACAAACTAATTGCATTTCACTGCGGTAGAACTTTGGACGAAAGGTGGGACTTCTATATGACGTGCCATAATCATCAGTCCAGTGGTGTTTTCACCTCAAAAAACACCCCGACTAACTTTGGTGATGATGGCAAACTTTCTTTAACCGTGAAATTCAATTTATACCGAATCATGCGGTGGTGGTGTTGGATTGGATGAAGGAGATTCCGTGGCAGACAAGGACAAGTAATGAGATTTCTGGATGTCTCACTCGAGGCCAAACCATTACTCGGAGCATGACTGAAGGTGAACAGAATAACAAAATAAGAATAGAGGAAATTGCTGACAAAGCGTGGGTCGTACTGTAGGTGAAAATGGCGATGATTTCGCAATAGCAAATTTATATTCAAAAGGAAGCTAATGATAAACAATGATGATTGACTCGGAGTTTTCATTTATGTAATATCTGCCCACGTAAATATGGCTTCTTATTCTGTCTTCTTGTTCCTTAAATTAGAAAAAAAGTATGGCACTACTACAATTTGCCTTATGAGGCTTCCCTTGTCAAAGTTTGACAACATTTTTATGCTTATTTTCATGATGATGAGATCCATATGTTATTAGCCCGAAGGGAACTTCAAATTTATATTACACTGCGTAGTAATCTCCACCTTCAGGCTGATTACTCCAATTTCTAGCATGTCATGTCTAGGAAATTTTGCAAAGCCTAAGCAGTTTTGTTTGTTCGCCCGGGGAAAAGTTTGGATTGGAATTGGAGGTGTAGCGAAGCATAGCTGTGGCATGTTGCTTGGACTTGGAGTTAAGTTCTCCGAAGCTCCTTTGAAGTTTAAGGTCACGTTTTAGCCAGCTTTCGCATTTCACTATAGGCCTAGGCCAGGCCCCTGCCTGCCTACAAATCGATTCTTAGGTGATATACACATTTTCTTCGCTCCCTCCCCGGGTAGTGTGATGTGAATGTGAATAGTGCGATTTACGACGTAGTAGGTAGCCATTCAGTTGGTCCGTTGTTCGTTTACTAGGTTTGGCCAAAATATGCCATGTTATTGTATTATTGTCGATTTTTAGTTATTGTTCAACTTTCAGGAACTTTTCTAAAACTTGTTGTGCAATACTGGCCGAGCCAGGCCAGGCACAGACCCAAGCATTTGCATTGTTTTGTCTGGATTTTTTGTCCCTATTACGAAATATTTTGCAGCGTTGCGTAGGACTAGGGCCATTGTTTTGTCAGGCGATAGGACGCATGGAATTGAAATGGACATAAAACCGCTGCGTAGCGGATGGCAGATCCAGATCCAAGGAATTTTATGAAAAACTACTGAGCGAATGGAAAGTTTTTGCGAATCCTTTGCAGTCTACTGCTGCATCCACTCAGATCAGTTTCAGCAGAAGTAATTTCCCGAGTGAAGAGAAAGACTATTGGACTTGATAGGGTTTACCCGAGCATGGACATGGAGCAGTTATAGTCAGTCAGTCAAGTAACTTGGTCTCTAGGCCTAGGTTATTGTAGTATTACCCTCGTTGGTGTTGGTGGTGGTTGTAGTAATAAGCCTAGACCTAGCGTGGTCCGACCAGGGTGTCTTTTTGCGTCGTTAGGTTTTGGATTTCCGAAGGTCGGTACGTACGGGTGTGTATGTGTAGTGAGTGAATTTTTAGACATAGGCAGGCAGGCGGATTGAGGAAGGGCAGGGAAAGTAGGAAGGAAAAAGGAGTAAAATACTCATGAGTCAGTTCGGTTTCGGTTCTTTCTCAGAGTGGTCCGTTCTGTTTATACTACTACACTTACTACTGCAACCGTCGGTCTCGTGCCAGAGCCAGATAGATAGGCCAGGCCAGTCAGTGTAACTCTAGTGTGAAGTTCATTGCCAAAGTAGGACGACGTTGCGAAATTTTTGGCACGCGAGTAGAACCAGTGAGTGCAGAAACTATTAATAAGCCAGCACGTACGATACGTATTTTCGCACGGGATCGAATACGAATTATGGATTGTTGACAATTAAAAAGTTACACATAGCATTGGAGTGCATGTGTTTTGCGTGTGAGTCAAGTGCAAAGAAGGACCTAAATCTTTTGCCAAGATTTATAAACAATAATACATAGTCAGTGTGACAAGTGGATTGATTCTAAGCATGAAGCCAGCACCTAGGGTCAAGAAAAAGTTAAAGGACGAAGACGATTGCCAAACTTCAAGATCATTGCCATTGTTGATTTAAAAACCAGGGCCAAGGTTGACCTTGTTTTCGAGATAAGAAATTTTTCTTGATCGTCTTCCTTTCTCACATTTCGTATTACTTACTACTTATGGATTTTGGAATGTAAGACGTAATTTATATTCATCTTGACTTTTGAGTGACAGAGGTAATTAATGAGATAACTTTTTGAGCAAAATGAAAAACTGGTCTCACGCTCACGCCTGTCATATTTTGAGCAGAAAGCAGAAAAGCAGAATCCTCTTTCTTGCACTAATCGATATTACAGGATGCAGGGTGGTCGGCTAATACGCAATACTTTACTTTGCAAACATTTGTTTGTATTCTTAATCCTGGGCTTTACTAGTATACTAGTTGTCAAATTCGAATCTGCTTGCTTAGCATTATCAAGGCATGAATTTGCGAAATTACATAATGTTTTTTGAATGGGATAAGCTGAGTTGGTACCATCGCGTCATGATACATTACAATAACGTGTCAAGTCTTTATATGTTTTTGTTTTGATACAATTGTAATATTTTTAATTCGTTAATAATAATAATTTGCATATTGCTATTGATATTCCAGTTTCCTGTCAAATCATGCCGGTCCATGCTTAGCGGAGCGTTGGTGCGCTGTGTTGTGTTTATTTTTCCAGTGTGGCACACTGAGAAAAAAATTAAGTGAATGCGAAACCACAAAATACTAAAATGATAAGGAGTGAGAACCATGACAAAAAATATTTGCCATCCACATCCAGAGTTGTGTGTTGGTTCTGCTGATAAAGCGAAAAATTGTTCCCATACATACATACATGAATGGAAGGATTCGCCATTTCGTTGCTGCTGCTGCATTGGCATTGTATTGTATATTTGGTGAGATTAGGTTTATTTTGCAAGGCACGAACACATTTGCATACATATATTTTTTTGCCGGCTACGCTAGGGCTAGGTAGACTAGGTTGATGTCGTGTTGTTAAGTTGCGTAATCAGCAAAGCAGACGCTTCACTCTCAATGTTGTGTTGACCTTCATTTCATTACGTGAACAGAGTCAAGTGCAGCAGAGCAGCGCTTATTTTATTACTATACCATCATCTCCAGTGGACTACTGGACAAGCCAAGCCTTCAATATAATATTAGATATTTTTGATTTAGTATTAGTCCCATAAAGGCAATAATAGTGCTAAGTGCAATAATATTTTGACGACACGACCGGCTCAAAATTATAAGTTCTAGTATTTAGTATTTATTATCTCATCCTGTGAATGTGGATTAATTAGTACAGTCACCACATTCCAAGCCATCGGCTTGTGTTTGTTTTGTTTTGTGGATTCGTTATGCGTGAGATTTAGTACCATGTGGTTTGGTTTGCCAACCCCTGGGGGAAATAAGACTATAAGTGTGGTATGGTAATCTAACCAAGCTTTGTCTTATTAAATTTAATGCGTAATACGAATAAGAATGGGGTGAGACCGGTTTTTCATTTTGAGGAGTGTTCACAACACACATGGCGCAAGTTTCCTTACAAAGTTTGTTTTGTTAGATTCAAGATTTGCTGCTGCGTCACTCGTTGGTGTCAAGTGTAGTGCGAGCCGTGAAATTTTTGAAAACAATTATATTATTACAATTTAACTTTTAGTACTGTGAAAGACTTGATCGGATAAAGTGCTGCTAAATAGAAACATTTTTACGAAAAAAGAACTAAATACAGATTGATTGATGAACATATGTACCAGTATCGTACGAAAAATTGAACACTGGCAAGTCAACTCTAGCTTGAACCTTGACCTTTCCCTAAAAACCTGAAAGTGAAAGTTTAGTAGTAAGAAATCGCACACGTTCCCTACGTTTACGTTTACATTTGGTTTCAACAAGAACCGAAAATATCCGGCTTGCCGGGTTTGAGTCCGAAAGACAGCCCAGCAGGAGAAAGGCAAGGCAGGCAAAGTGGATTTCAGAATTCTAAGCCCATAGCACGTACTCTCTACTCTACTCTGCTTTCGCGAAAATACCCGCGTTGCGCGGAATATTACTGATTTTGCAAGCAGAGTAATCGGGTTGACAGACTTGTGGACAAACACGCGTCGTCAGTGAGTGGCCACCTGTACCTGAGGGTGGATTGAACGATTTATTATTCAATTCTATTCCAATAGAGTCTAGACTAAGTTTGTTATTTAGTACAGAAAGTATCAACGATTTTTGAACTATTTTTCTATAAGGAGAAAAGACTGATTGATTTTAACATCAGTATTTTTGCAACAGCGGCTATTGTGGTATTAACATTTTTACACATTTCACGTTTTGTGACGGGGTGACCCATCCCATATCAAATTCATAATGTCCCACTATAGCGGCTACAACGGTCCTAGCAGTATTGCTGCAGCAGTGCCTGGGTGCCAAATTTTGCAACAACCCCCAGGAGTCCGTGTTCGTAGCTCACCCATCAGATTACCTGCCAGAAGAGTGTCCACACCATCCCCAATTCATTCCTTATCTCCTCCACGTCATATCGAAGGAAATCAGGGTAATGGACACGGTGGAGGTCATGTGAGTCGAAAATTTGATAACATTTTTCGTCATCTTGTCAAATGGGGAAGTCCAAGCAAAGATAAGGATCGAAGTGAGAAATATGCTGTGAATACTAAAACACCTTCACCACCGACCCCAGGTCAATCTGCATCTCCATCTCCTTCGAAATGTCAAAGGTCACTCTTGAATTATTATCCAATGCAACAACCATGTCCACCAGAAGAAAGATCTTCATCAGCTGCAGATGGATCAGTTGAAGAGGAGGAGTTTGATGAAGATGATGAGCTACAGGATTTGGATGATTTGCTTCATCCAGCAAGAGGAAGGAGTCGGTCCTTGGACATTGTGACTTCACGCAGAGCCCTTCGTCGAAGAAGATTGTCAGGGGATTTACCCCCAAGGATTGCTGACACTTCCCAAACTCACAACACTTATACCATCTATGAGTCCATCATTCAAGAGGGTGTGTCGTTTCTTTAATACTAAAAAAACAAATATAAAATCCTATCCTATCGTACATACGTAGAACAAAGAATATAAGGCGGAGAAGGTAAATCTTTGTATATTTCTTAAAACGCTAAGTTTAAGAAAAGTTTCGATTTTTTGGGCGCATGAAATCATCTCAGGTAATCAAATGGAAATCCGCCTTGGTTAGGTTTAATCATTGAAAATGTTTGTTTATCCGCCTTGGACTTGAGGTAATTTTGTCTTGAATTTAACAATGAATGACCGTAGGCGTAGCAAAAGTCAAGTGTTGCGGGTAGTCTCGACAGTTATTTACTGGTTAGGTGAACAATTTATAGGCTGAATGACCACAAAGGGAGGTATTTTCCCCAAAGAGAATTGAATGAAATTACTCGATTAAACTTTAAGAAGGAGGAAGGAAAGGCTTAAACTTACTTTATGAGGAAATGAGAAGAAAATGGAAAATGAGAGGCTATCCTTTCTACCTCCTACGGCACTTGCACTTACAGCAGTCGCAGTCCCACTCGTCGCTCGTGTGTCGTCCAAATTACGTACGTAGGCTTAGAAAGGATGAATGCTTCGGGAATTGAATTTGGTTTCTTACTTTTACTTTTAGTATGGATAAGAGATGAGAGAAAGAGAGAGAGCGAATTACTCAGACTAGACTTTTATTGATTTTATGTACTTCTTCAAAAGAATTCTTATGGAATGGAATATCACATCCTCCTTGAGTTGAGGGCATACTTCCTTCCTTCCTTCTTTCGCAATTCCAAATCCCTTGGTTATTGTGTTTTAAAAGAAAGTTCGAAAGAAAGGTAAGGTAGGAAAGGAAATGTCTTGTCGATGTCCTGCCCTGTCACACAGTACAGAATCCTCAAGGGACACTTTTATCGTGTAACTTTTATGGTTGACTTGTGATTTTACTTTTGGGACAAACTTTTAGCAGAAGTAAAAGTTTTCAGAGAAAGTAATGGAAAAGAGGAAAAGGTATCGAATCCATTTTAACCGTTCTTCTGATCGAAATTTCATGTCATGATCACCAAGGAGGATTTTACCTTGTAAAATCGTACGACTTGCTTGCATTTATGTTATCTATTCTTTCCCGAATTCAATACAAAAATTCCATAATGGAATTATGTTTACATTGCCAAGTATTTTTCCAAATTCAATCTCCGGAAGGAAGCTTTCCATATTTTATAAGGTGCAGACGGAGATACGAAACGAAATATTTATATAAGAAAAAGTGTATGGGTAATACATCATCCTGACATAAAATTGCGTGGTAAAGCTCAATACGCTTTTCTGTTGTTCAAGAATGTCTAAAATACCCGAGTTGTTGAAGCGTAGCGTAATTCTTGTATTTGTATTTCATCTCGCCAATGCCAGTCAATACGTAGTTTCGATTTCCAATAATATAGAATTCCAGATGTGATGATTGACAATGTGAGGCGTAGAATTATTCAAATTACGAGGCTTTATACATATGTGCCCATAGTTTTAATTATATTTAATCGTACGACCCAATTTTGTTATGCGAGCTGGGACTTGTATTTGTATTTCTCTCGCCAATGCCAGTCAATACGTAGTTTCGATTTCCAATAATATGGAATTCCAGATGTGATGATTGACAATGTGAGGCGTAGAATTATTCAAATTACAAGGTTTTAGACATATGTGCTCATAGTTTTAGTTATATTTAATCGTACGACCCAATTTTGTTATGCGAGCTGAGTTATCGAGTTGGGTTATTTTTAAAAGTTGATGACAGGGGAGAAAGACGTTGACGAGAGCTGGGAACAGATGTGATGATTGACAATGTGAGGCGTAGAATTATTCAAATTACGAGGCTTTATACATATGTGCCCATAGTTTTAATTATATTTAATCGTACGACCCAATTTTGTTATGCGAGCTGGGGAGTTGGGTTATTTTTAAAAGTTGATGACAGGGAAGAAAGACGTTGACGAGAGCTGGGACTTGGACTTGCAATTACTAATTCATTTTGTTTCGGTCAGTCCTTTTGTGGTTGAATCCATCATTTAGAGTTCCAAAAACGAAACTGCGGAGTTTTGTGCTTTAGCTAGTTGTTTGTTTGTCATTTCCTTAAGTTAGAACCGACTGAGTAAATGAAGTCAGGATAGGAAATTCTACCCATATTTTATGAACTATGACTATGGAAAATTTGGCTAGTCTTCTCTCACCTATTCTATTTTCTAAGCCTAATTAGCTTACGTGGGCAGAAAGGAAAATCAACACATCTAATTGCGAACTACATGGAATAAATTAAGAATTATGAGTCCTTTTTCGAATAGAGCTGGAAATTAGGGAAATGTAATTAGTTTTGGACTTTAGAGTCAGGATTCATGAGTTGAGCAAATGATTTCCTGGATTAACACAGAATTTATAATTTATTTATGTAGGAGCTAGACGTTCTTCCCTATATTCTCATCGGCCATCGGACGTTTCTCTTGATTCAACTCAAGCTGCTATTCTTTTCCGAGATTCCCGTGGGGTAAGTATTTTCTAATTTTTAAATATACACAAAATAGAGAATAAAAAAATGCGTAATTTTCATTCCTTGAATACTGGTGTTAAGAAGCACCATTTCTTGGGGCATGTTTTTCCCCTGAAATTAATAACGTAAAAGGATGATACTGTGGCCGTTTACCTGTCAGATTTTGATAGACAAAAACGAAGTCTACGCTCTAAGAAATTGACAGTTTTTGTTGTGTCAGTTTGGACAGCAATTCCCGAGTATTACTTTTCATGTTGTGTGAAAGAGTTACGCTTACGTTCGTTTCTTTATAAATAATAAATTCCCACTCGAATTCGGATTAGGAAAGAATTTCCCTTGAGTGGTTTGACTGCTCTAGTAGAAGTTTTGCCATGAAATGGATGGAATGCTCAACCGCAAAGCTTAACACGAGCAAGCAGAGAGCAAATTCTCCTATTTTTGGCAAAGCCACTAAAAACTAAACGAGTGGGCGTACTAGTAGTATTAGTTGTAGGAATACCCCGTTTCTCGCGGGTTCTCCTAGTTTTGCTTCCCGGCGGTTCGCTACGCGAATTTTCTGCAGTCGTTTGGCAAAGACTATTCCGCCGACATCTGCTGAGCTAAAGTTCCACTATCTAGAGTGAACTGGAGTCCGGGTTTTTAGCCTGGAAAAATTCCCGTTAGGAAATTTTCCATGTATTTATTATTGATGATGTTTTTTCCTTTGGGAATTTGAACTAATGCTAATTTTTCTGTCTTTTTTCCAGCTTCCAGCCGCGGATCCGTTTTTGGAGCGCATTTTAAATTTATCTGGTAAGTTTTGCAAGATGTGCCATTTGATTTTGCATTTAGAATTATTGCGTGGGTATGAATGTGGAAATACCAAGTGTTCTGATAATAATTATGAAGGTATGGTGGAGAACACAGTAATAGGAAGCATAAACTTCTTCCAGACTAACTTTGTAGTATTTGCCAATTTTTTTAACTCAAATACTGGAGCAGGTCGCAGGTGCAGTAGAGGAAATTGAGCGACGAAAGATGGAGATGGAATGTAAATAGTACAAACTCTTATTTATGGACCATGGAAGATAAACTAACAGACATATTTCTTTTTGGCAACTGTTAATGCTGATTTCACCCGCCCGGCGCCTAAAACCCTCCCATTTGGCAATTGCTATTTTAATAGCAAATCACATTTTCTATGACTTCTTCTCACTGCACTGCACTGCACTGAGCTTGCTGATATTTGAGATATGAGTTCTGTTCTGTTCAGTCAAGTCAGCAAAATTGAGAGAGCTTCCGTTTGCTGTACATAACTGGGAAATCCAATTACCCCGGTCTGGCTCCCTGACTCCAAACTGCAAATTATTTCTGTCTTCAACTTGGATACGCTGAGTTTTCTGTCTGTCGCTGTCCGTCCATCCATCTAATTGATGCCGGCTGTGGCAGTTAGAATTGGAACTTGTTTCACTGTTTTTTCTCAATCGCAATCTCAACCCTTCCTTGCCTTTGCTTTGTGTTACGGTAGCAAACCAAACTGATGAATAATGGATAGCAGTCGGTCGGCAGGAGCAGATTTTGAAATAATTTCTCGTGAAGAAGCAATAGCAATGTAATGTAAATCTAATGCTTAAAATCATCGCATAATGTGTTGTTTAGATTTAAATATTTCCAGGTTGCTTTGCTTTACTTAGTCGTGCTTCTGCATATTACACTTAAATGTGAAGGATTGACAAGGGAAGGTCTGGAGTTCATAATTTGAGTATCTGTAATTTTCAGTTAAATATTTCTAAGTTAATGTAATATCTGACCTGTCTTATTTTTACGGGACAATCCATTTTGTAGTTTTAGCGGGAGGAATAGAGTTTTGTTTTAAGGAAAATTTGGTAATTAGCTTAACGCAGTACAATGTTGATAATTATCATATTGCCATACGCTAATACCTTTAACCTTTCCTTATGAATCTTTTCTGGGATGGTTTTGTTTATTTGTTTGCGAAAATAGAAGAAAGGGAATGGATAGTGCAGCTTACAAGCAGGGAACTTGAGAATGAAAAGGGTCGGCTGTTGGCTCTAAGACTAGGATTGCACTAGCTGAGAGCTAGAGCCAGAAGAGTTCTAAGAAAGACTAGGTTTCTATTAGCATTAGAACGGGAATAGCAAAATAAGAATTCGCGCATGCAAGGCTGCACGCACGTATTGCAATGGACGGAAGAGTTGAAGTTGTACTAGAAGAGTCGGGAGCTAGTATAGGTTTAGTTTTGGAATGGACTAGTTGTGCCGTGCCTAGCCTACCTACTGCTCTACTGTTACTGTGTGGGTTTGACTTGCCTTGGCTCAAACTCAAATTGAATTGGAATTGAACGAACTGGAAGTCTAAGACGGCTGTAGTGACTTTCAGTCTTGTTTCAAAATTTGCACTTGGCACGTCCAGTCCAGTCCAAGCCCAACTAACCTCAGTTCAGTCGTTAGCTAATAAGAAGAAGGGTTAAACGAAGTTAGTTGATTGGTTAGTTAGATATAACGACTGGTCGTTAAATAACAAATAGTCCAAGAAGAGGAGTGAATTTTGTTTGTACACAAATGGTGAGTGAAGTTAATTATTCAAGGGGATTTTTACACATGGCCAACGCTAAGGGAAGGAAGGCAAGGCTCAGAGGTTGAGCTTAGGAGACGTCTGAAGATAAATCCTGAGTTGAGATTTCCTAGTCCTACTGCTTGCTGTTATCAGTATTCTGTGATGTGGAGGAGTCCTTGGAGTTTAGAGTCCAATATTTGATAGAGTTTTGACTTGTGAAATGATGAAAGACTGATTTTTGTGCTGCTTTGCTTGATGGACCGAAGGATTAGCAACTGTCTCTCTGTCTGTCTGGTTGGTGACAAGGGAACGGAAAGGAGTGTTATGCAGATGATAAAATCTAGTCAAGATTATTTGTTGCCAAAGTCCAAGGTCGCTACTATTATTTCATGTGCGGGTCACAAACAAACGACAAGTTGAGATTTGGAATGTCTTACGCTGAGTTGGAAACGGAGCAGGGTGAAGAGGCTTCTGAGACTACGACAGGGGCTGTAACCCCAGTACAAGGTGGGAGTCGAATTAGTCTTGCAGAACAACGGCTCCAACATTTAAGAGATCATCAACATCTTCACCATCTCCACCATCAACATCATCTCCAACATCAAGCTTCTGAGACTACGACAGGGGCTGTAACACCAGTACAAGGTGGGAGTCGAATTAGTCTTGCAGAACAACGGCTCCAACATTTAAGAGATCATCAACATCTTCACCATCTCCACCATCAACATCATCTCCAACATCAACATAATCCCCAAAATGTTTGTTGTGACATGTTGTACTTGTCATTCTACTCAACTCACTACTCTGTAGCCCTTGATGACTCGGATGTTTATAGTTTGGATGAAATCCATGATTTTGATGAAACGGATGATGTGCGAGAAACGAATCGTCTTATCTGTGAATGTCAAGGCATGTCTATACATAGCATTGAGAAATCAATCCAGGAATTAAGTAGAGATTGAGATTGAATGAATGGGCCAATGGCCAATGGGGCAGATTGTTGTGTTCATTTTCATTACATTAGAGAAAGTGTCACATTTATCGAGGCCGGCCAGTCAAAGTCTACGCATTAGATTTCTTGTACCGATATCGAGTTATCAGCACTTACGCCGTTTTTTTACTAAAATATCCAATATTTTAGCAATACACGCCCTCAATGAAATTCCACCCAGGAATTTCGCGAGGACGAGTCAAGAAGAATCAATAGAAACGGGAGTTTTCACCCGCAAAAAATTTGAACGGATTTTCCGAATCCGGGTCGCGGCTGCTTGCTTGCTGCTCGTGGCTTTTGGCTTTGTTGTATTCACCCAGCCAAGCAGCACATAGGGCTCGAGCCTTTCTTTTGCTTTCGCTATTTTCTTCGTTGCTGTGCTTTCCCAATCCTATTCTATTCATGCATGCGCGGTGAAAATTCGCACAGCGCAGTGGAGGAAATCTGCGCTTATAGAAGACTTGGGCTAGAAGCACTAGACGAGCTACAACTAGCGCTAGGCTAGAATTGAATGGTGTGATGGATATGTTGAGAATTATTGATTTTTTACATTGGATGGCCCTATATTGTATTGTAATGCTTATTTCTTCACTTTCATTCTAATCTAATTCAACTTTAGTATAGTGTTTGACATCGCCATTACATTACATTACGTTAAATTGCTTGAGCACTCTTGTCGGGCTGGTAGGAAGAATAGAGTTCTAATTAGTATTGATCATCGTTCTGTTCTTGCCGCTATAGGGAATTAGTTATTTTACTAACAGCTGTTTCCATTCTATATTAGAAAGACTCACACCATTGGAGGTTACCTTTCATACCGTGCCGTCCTGTCCTATTTAGTTAAAGTAGCAAAAGGAAAGGAAGGAAGAAATTAGATAGTGCCCTGTGCTGTGTGTTGACTAAAGGCGTAGTTTTGAATGTTATCATTTAAAAAGACATTTGTGTCATTAAGTCCTTGATTTATTAGTGTTTGGTGCTAGGAAGTTCTCTCTTGTGTTTATCTTTTCAAAGATATATTTGTGGATTTTAGGTTCTAAATTTATGTGAAGTTGAAAGTGTTAATTTTGCCAATGCGTGGCGACCGTGGATGTCGCATAATTTTGTTCAAGACTGGCTCATGCAGAAAGTCGGCCTCCATAGATATTTTCATGTGTCTAAAACAATTTTGAATGGATGTACTGCTGCTACTGCTAGTGGTGTGAATGAGAAATCTGCTGTACTTTTATTAAGGAGACATTCTTCTGTTGAACTTTCAGGGGAGGAAGAAAATGAGATTTTGGTCAAGTTTTTTAAATTCCACAAGTGCTATGACCTCCTTCCAACCTCAGCCAAACTCGTCGTCTTTGACACTCAGCTCCTCGTCAAAAAGGCTTTCTTCGCCCTCGTCTACAATGGTAAGTTTACTCAGGTCAAATTTAATAGGAAATGAGCAGAGAATTATTTTTAAACCCAGTTCTGCTATGCTCTGTTCACCCTCCTCACACGCAAATTGATTAATTTGTCCAAGAAAGTTTGCCAAATTCAAAATGATGTAAAGATTCTTTTGATAAGATTCAAATGAGACGTGTTCCTCGTAGTTTCAAAATACACATTAAAGAGAGAATGATTAATATCACACAAAATTCTTGGTGGTCTTCCCATTTTTTAAAACAAACCTCAGAATAGTATTCGCATTCAATTTGAAAGTGCGTTGTAATATTTATTTTTAACCGAAGGTTGTCTATACCCCAAACCTCAAGCCCCAGTTCATGTCAGGATAGGTCGTTTTCGTGTAATTATTTTGCCTGGAATGAAATTCATCTTCATTTATTGTTTTAGGTGTTCGGGCGGCGCCGTTGTGGGACAGTACTGAACGACAAGTTATTGGGATGCTCACAATCACTGACTTTATTCATGTCCTACACGCTATGTACCATGACTCGGCTGGGAGTACAGGTATAGTCATAAATATTTAAATTTATATGCTGA
>WJEZ01001535.1:0-17066 GCA_009869925.1 Thalassaphorura encarpata
AATAAGGATGAGGACGGGGTGGTGCCTTTTAATATTGAGTGTTGAGCTGATGAAATAAACTGCTATGCTAGGGTTAGGGGCAATAAGAGAGGACACGTCTTGTCATTGCTTCAATTCGTCTGTGGACATACGGACTTCGAATTATGTTTCAATCACATCGAAGTTTTTAATTATAACTAAATCCAATGCTTTTTCATATCTCACAGGCATAGGTTCATTTACTTTCCAAAGCACTACTCTTACTGGAATTCAATTGTAAAGTTGTTGACCTTACGTACAGTAATCAAGATTGAATCTAACCAATGTGAAGTTCTCAAGCTTTCCGAAAAGTTAGTTTAAACATGCACTTTATTTACACGCTCTCTCATTGCTAAGCTCAATTAATACAATTAAATCTACTCATGCAAGAAGTGAAATGACTCGTACTCGAACAATTTAAGTCATCATTAAAACAGATTAATTTATATAAAGTTAATTATTCATGATTGTTGTTGGCTAACCATCAATACGGTCAAGGGCTCTCTCTTCTCTACATAAATTGGTTTCAACTTGGCTCTCATAAATTAGGCAAATTAGAATGATGATATGATATACAATTTCATGTGGACCTCTACTCTATGTCTCTGGAAGAATGATTCTGAATTCTGGCTTGAAAATAAGGATAAATCCCCCACTGCACTACTGGTGACAGTTTTGATAATCAGGAAGCTTGTGATTACGAATCTATCAGAATAATGCTCTCAATTTTCACCAATGTCGGGATCAACCCCTAGTTGTGCAATGAAACATTGGAGAGGGCACGTCGGGACATGACGTGTTTCGTCGCAGCAGTTCTGAATTGGAGTATTATTCTGATTTTACACCATGACCTCATGAATCATAAATCCACACATGCCTCATCGAAAACAATTAAAGTTTAAAAATTAAAATTCCTCAGTAAACTTCAATTTAGGATGAATGAAAATAATTCACAGAGATATAGAGTAAAATTAGAGCAGTACATAGAATCTGATTGCTCAGAATGAAATGGCCAGTATTTTTCATTGCCGTGCGTTGCGTAACACAGATACTACCACCATTGTTAGGATCCTTCCTTCCCAAGTTGTGGAAGAATAATGATCAAGTCCAACAATTTCCTGTCCAATTTTTGCCCATAATGAATGAAAATAATTCACAGAGATATAGAGTAAAATTAGAGCAGTAGATAGAATCTGATTGCTCTGAATGAAATGGCCAGTATTTTTCATTGCCGTCCGTTGCGTAACACAGATACTACCACCATTGTTAGGATCCTTCCTTCCCAAGTTGTGGAAGAATAATGATCAAGTCCAACAATTTCCTGTCCAATTTTTGCCCATTTCCGTTCCATCTCTCTTGTTCCAATCTTTCTGCTTTTCATTCATTTCAATTCATTCATTCTACAGAATCAACCCCATAGTAGTAGTAGTAGTAGNTCCTTCCTTCCCAAGTTGTGGAAGAATAATGATCAAGTCCAACAATTTCCTGTCCAATTTTTGCCCATTTCCGTTCCATCTCTCTTGTTCCAATATTTCTGCTTTTCATTCATTTCAATTCATTCATTCTACAGAATCAACCCCATAGTAGTAGTAGTAGTAGTAGAAGTGTAGTAGCGTAACATAGCAGGACAGTCAGTTGTTTATCCCAGAATAGGAAGGATTTTCGCTCAAATAGTTTTGCATAGAGGAAAATTAAGTTCCAAATAAACTGGGAGGTTCCTTAGCTGAATGAATCGGTTAATTGGTCTCAATTCCCAATGAGGAAACTGTATGGGTACACTTGGTCAATCCGTTCTTAAAATTTTCGAGATGATTCAAATATTTTGAAAAAAGTCAGACCAAATATTTATTCTTGTAAATTTTGGTTGGTCTATTTTGGCTTAATGAGTTCATGTATATTCTAATGAATGTCTGCCTCGTCCATCCGTCCGTCCGACAAAATGATCCCCGCCAAGTCAAGTCGTAAAGACTTTCAACAACCGCAACAAGGATAATACCTCTACCTCTTAAAGCATTTCATTGTTGTTTTAGTCATTCATGAGTTGAGAATTCGGTTGTTTGAATCAACCCCTTTCATTATTGACTGTCTCGCCTTGTACTTGTACTTACCACTTTTGGTTTTGGTCGTTTAAACAAACCCTAAAGGCTCTTACAATAACTTTTCCCACTGTTGTGCTTAACTAATGCTAATGCTATGCATGAATTCATTCCGAGTTCCGGTTGGTTGCCGGTTCCCTTATCTTGACTTTTTACGGAGTCAAGGAAAGAAAAATGCATTGTTACGAAACTGAATAAATTGACCATGGTTTGTCCGGAAAATTTTTGAGTTCTTGCAATAGAAGTTGACAGAATTTAATTAAGCAAGGGCCAATCAAACTTCTAACTTTTTCTCGCAAAACTAATCTACCCAATTTTTCTCACACCATTAAAATGACAAATGACAGTTCAGCTAATGTGATATTTGCTTTAATGCTCTTTAAGAGATGTCAGGTTTCAATTCAACACGCTTTAAATTCTCAGTACCGCATCGTAAAGTATAGCATTGGGCTCCAATGTAATTGTTTGTGTGGCCGGCCAAATTTAGTATTCAACAACTTCAAAAAAAATTCCTTTAAATGTACAAACGTACCTATAGATGGATTTTTTTGAGTGAGCAAATGGTCACAATGATGGGCGTGAGTATTATTTGGACGAACGGAGATGTGACGAGGAGTTAGTGCATTGCATACGTGAAGGGTCGAGGTTTTTTTTAATGTATTGTTTAACGTGCAAGTTGTAGTGTAGTTCTCATGTGGTGCTGCTAGTGCCTGGCCTGGGGTTAGTTGCCCAAATACTCTAATGTATTATGAGGATGAGTTGAGTGTTCAATGTTAAAGTTTAGAGGAAGTAAGGACGAGCGGAGCGGATCTCGGGATTTCATTCCATGAACAAGTTATTCATCAGTCAGTCAGTGTTTGGAACCCTACGGAAACGGTGGTTGAGTTTGTTCCCTCATTTTTCAAAAAAAGTAAACCATTAGGTCCATGAATGCTGGACCCACGCTTTTTTAACCACCATTAACCAAAATGACACTTTTCACTGTTGTGTACAGGTGAATCTAACATGTACATATTTTTTTGATTTGATTGTCCAACCTCTACTTCCAGTAGAGGAAAAAAAGTTGAATTCCCTTAAATGGAATTTAAAGAACATTGCTTCTCCTGCAATTCTTCCAAGCCCAAACAACAAGCCATTTTACATTCCACGACTAAGACAAGTTCACTTACACAAAAATCTACATCATTCCACAAAAATTCCAAGAACTTCTTCAAAGTTTCGGATTAAGACAAGAAAATTATTAATTAGCTAATTAATTGATTGAACACACTTATGCAATTCCCACAACAATATGCCATTATTAGCTTCGGACACATTTCTCACGGAACTGTTGATTTCCCATTGCTCTTCCCAATCGTACATGAGGAATGAACCCTCTTTGAGGAAGCCGGCTTCAATTATTAGCAGTGAAACAATGATGAAACCTGAGAAGGAAATAACTGTTCAAGTAATTAAAAATCCATGTAAAACTTACGACTCCTGTTATCTAGCCCAAACAACAGAGTTGATTATGAGAAAATGATTCTCTCAGACTCCAGTGAAAGTTTCCATACGCTGCTGCTCCTGATCGTGTCAGTCCCAGTACCTGAGCTGTGTGTGATGGACTCTGAGAAGAAGAAAAAGAACAATTGACAATTAAATTAAATTAATTACTACTATTAAAAGAGAAAGTGATTGTGTGAGGTGATAAAAACACGTGAGGCACGTCATTTGTTGTCTTATCCTGCCAAAGATCGGAGAACAACAAGGAACAAGCAGCATGTCTTGGAATATTTCATGTTACATAACTTTCACACTCTTCACATGTTTCCTCTCATCCACAGCCGGGGTCTCAGGATTGGGAGAAAATCATGTCCAACTTCAACAACAACAAAATCAACAAGTTGTGAGCCTTTCTGGCTCTGGAGGAATTGGTGGACATTTAAATCTTAGCTTTATTCAACAGTTGGAAAATAATTGTCCATCATATTGCGCTGATCAGGCTCAGGTTGGTTTATATTTATTTTGAGGAATTTCTCACGAAAGCCCTGGACATCCTTCCGATTTTTAAGTTTCCGGATTTCGCACCCTGAAAGGTCTAGACCTAATCCCGAAAAACCATATGTCCTCATGTGGTAGCCACTCTACAGGTTGTCTCTCACCCTTTCAAAATAATCTTTGGGAACCACTTTAAGAGACCGAGTCTCATGCACGGAAATTCCATTTGGTGAATTCCAATAATAGTAGCGTAGATGCGAAAGGGTACCGGAATGACGAAGGAGCACCGCGTCGACCGGAAATGACTGATCACGGCCTCCACCGCGTTTCATTTTCATTCTTTTTCTTTGCCTTTCTCATTGACGTTGTTGCTACGTGCACTACTCGTCAAACTTAAAATCTTCTTAACATAGAAATATTTCCGACTCACTCATGAGTGAGTACGTAAGACACACATTTGTCTCTCATTTTGCTATGCTTTACAATGTTATGCATGATGAACAAGGGATGTGAATTATTTGTACGTACCTTAATTCCAAAATCTCTCTTCCGTATAATAGGTGAGTAAAAGTAACCATGTATTTACTTTTGGGCGAGACCTCAATAATACCTCACGAATTTTTGGTCTCTTTCTTATTTACTTTTGCCGTTCCTTGCATTCGTTGTTCCTCACGCTCAATTTCTGTCATCGCTCGGGTTCTCCTGCCCTAGCCTAGCCTAAAAAAAGACACACAATGATTTTTATTTTCACTTCAAAATTGAAAGGCATATTTTCTGGTCATAGCTTGAGAAATCGAGGAAACTTTTTTCGACAATTTTCTTAAAGAATTTTTGAAAACAATTTACTACGTATTAACATTTCACCCTTTGGGTCAATCCTACCAAAAATTTTTAATTTTGTAACCAGGATGTACTAGGTAAATGAGTGAAATCGCAGCGTACACTAGTTTCCCTGTTTCTCTCCATTGCGATTGCATTGCCGCCAAAAAACATGACATCGGCAAATTAAGATGATAAATATGATCATCTCTTATTTTGAAAGAAAATTTCTTGGCACAAAACAGATTAGAGCACTAAATGGATGAGGTTTCTCACATTCATCCACAAACTCGTGCATGGACTCCGCATGATCTCTGACTTGCACATTGTACCGTTCGTTGATTTGACTTCATATCTACATTTTATTTTCTTGGACATCCACTTTCAAACTCTTCAAAAATATTCTACGTACTTAAAATCCTTGCAGAAAAAAGTACAAGTTCATTCCTTCTTATGATTATGAGGACAGGACAGGAGGGCAGGGGGTCACTCGGGTCAAAATTTTTGTGCCTGCAGTAGTAAAACTTTCATCCATCATCTCTTCAGCAGTTTAGGAGTAACGATTGCAAAGCCAAGTAATGACAGAATGGGAGGAGCAGTGACTTTAGATCAGATGTAGAACCAAAGGCTAAGTATAGAATAGCCCTGCTGCTGGTTGCTTTGCTTATGGGGTGAAATGATTGCGTAAGGAAATGGATAATCAAAATGTTGTACACGACATGACTTTCCTCCAGCCTCGATTCGTCGTGATCATTTGGATGAGATGAAATGATCCCACTGGCACGAGTAGGGATAGAATAGGGAATCCTACTGGACAAGCACCGTTCTTCCATCAAACCAATATTTTAGCATTACATTACCCTCACATCTTTTACGTCGCATTAATTACAGGGGAATATTCCAAGTGGTCCTTGTCCAAATTCATATGGATTCCGGAGGACACATACTTGTCTCTGGGATGTCAGTATCGGTATCGATACTTACATTATCATGATAGTAATTTTCGAAAATAAAGAATATACCTGTCTTACATTCAAATAGAGCTAGGCGACAAGGCCACTATGGCCTTACCTCATTGGATGCTTCTGTAGTACTAGTACAACCTCCCAATCTAATTTTAATCCATTGCACAAACTAGGCATTCCTCTAATTAAATATTTGTACAGCAGTATGGCATGAGTACTCCCATTTTTACTGTCAAATGACATTTGTGCCTGCTACTGCTATGGTATCAGCTCATCTCTTTGTCTGACCTGCAATACGTGGGCATGGAGTGATTGTTGACAGCTAGAGCGGATTTCCTCTCTGGTTTTATATACAGGCACAGACACTTTACATTAGGAGTAAAAATAATATGGAAGGTATGTGCATGATTTGGGGTACCTCAGTTGTTCCGCCAAATAGCTGACAGATATAAAAACTCAAAAGATGAGATGAATTGGAAACCGTGTTAAACTGGGCTTGTATAACATTACACATGGGGCATAAAAAATCGGCAATTGTAAAAAATTAAGCGTATGTTGGTATTGCAGGCAGATTGAAATATGACACGGGGATATACGTGATTTCAGAGTAGCAAATGAGACCACCTGTTTAATAGTCAAAGGTTGAGGTTAAGGCCACCGACTAAGAATATAGTAGTGTTATTTGGATAAGCCAAGAGGATAAATCATTTATTCATCTTACTTAGCCTAGCTGCATCCAAAAGTCTCGCCCTAAACAACAACTTTTCTTCACTAACTCAATTGGAACTTGAACGGTTGTTCTTAATCCGACAGAATCAGTTTCCTCTCTTCCTTCCTTCTCCTATTGTCAAAAATCTTGCAATTGTTGCAGTTTTCAACCAAGCATCAATAAATTTTAAACGACAGGAGAAATGTGACCAAACGAGAGATCAGGTACTTAAGGAGTTTCCGAAGTGATTTTCCTATTGTCAAAAATCTTGCAATTGTTGCAGTTTTCAACCAAGCATCAATAAATTTTAAACGACAGGAGAAATGTGACCAAACGAGAGATCAGGTACTTAAGGAGTTTCCAAAGTGCGGATTATCTCCCAATTTCGAGGAAGAAAAACAATTTTCTCCTATTGAAATCATCCAACACCTGAAGAGTCTTAAAATCTTAACTCTCATCTGTTCCCAGCAAAAGCAAAAGTCTGGAATTATGCCAGTTTTACAAATTGTACGTATGCATACAATACAATGCAAGACTAACAATGAGTCTACTAATCCCATGAACGACCTGTCGGTTCTCCTTAGACCTATTTTCCCCATTATTACCTCAAAATCTTCAAATCCGCTCAAACTTATCCGGTCGGACCAACCAAGCCAAGCGTGTCATTTACACTCCTGTCACTCATCCTTGAGTTAAATCTCATTCATTCCATTCCAAGTGTTCGTGGGGCAATGTGTCCGTTAAATCTCAAATATTGAAAGATTCTTTCTGCAGATCCTCAGTAAACAAGAATGAGAGTGAACATTTTCGTGACTAAAACCCTACTTTGGTCATATTTTTTTAATCCATACATTCTGATTTGAGATTTTCAAAGAATAGTAGCAAAGTTAGCCAACTGACTGAGACAGGGCAGGACGCAGGAACCACACTTCCGATCTTTCTGTTTGGGATTTTCGGCGCAGGAAGGAAGGGGCTTAAAATGGACACATATCTTGTGTGAAAAAAAATTGAAGGGTTCATCCCATCCTGTCTGTTGCTGGAAGGCAAGGCAAGGCAAGGGGTTAATTCAGTCAGCTTCCGTCATATTACGACTGCTACTGCCAGAAATTATGGTAGATTGTTGTAAAAACACTTATAAAAAACTACTCAACTCTTCGTTTCAAAGGACAATTATGAGTTGTGGTGGTCGTATGCATTACGTACCTTATTTTGATACGCATACACGAGGGACAATGCGTGAACCGGTGCGAGACTGAGGTTCATTCATGAATCGGGGTTTGGATGAGATTCCAGCACACACACTTAGCCATAACCCTACTACATCTGAATCTGCTTCCCTGAGTGCAACAGGTGGTTGGCACTGGCACTGGGACAAACGTATGGCATACTTGCACTTGGCATTGGTTTTGGTTATTCGGCTGTTGTGGTCTAGCAGAGCTCAGAGCAGAACAGAACAGAACGGATACTAGTATGTACTTAAATCCAATCCAAAGGAGAGGAAACACCGGAACCGAGTGTTCTAAATTGGGTTGGGGGAACAAAAACTGAGAGTTCAATTTTCACTCGACCGGAATCTTTCTTAACATGAGACAGTTGTTGAGGAATTTGTGGGAAAATTCTCAATACCTTCTTAATAACGAAATGCCTAAGCTTACTTTTAAGGATAAATCACAAAAAGTTAGATCAATGAAAGTTCGGAATTCTTTGACGAGCATAAGTTTCCCTTTATAATAAGGTGTATGATCTTGAAAATTTTTATTTATTAAGTAATTTCATTCAAAGCGTGTCCTTGCGTGGAAATATGGATTTATGACTAGTGCGGCTCGATTCATCCTGTTGTGAGGTAAACGCAAGAGAAACATCCGCAACTGGACTTAATTATGCATAATATTTCGGAGTGGTCTTCTGCTCACAGTAGTGTGGAGTCACACCTTTGTATTAAGATTTGAGGATGTGGATACGTCCGATGAAATGTCAGTTGCTGCCACTGCTCCACTCGAGTGCACCCGGTGGTCTGGAGTTACCTGAACTGGAACTTAAAGAATGAGGCTGGAAGTAAGGCATTTAAAGCGTGTCAGACCAAGGAGCCAAGGTTTCCCCGGGAGTGAAACTGAAATGAATATCTCAGTCCTGTCTTATTTGTTCGGACGACGGATCGAAGGAAGGAAAAGGCAATAGGCTAAAAAGGATTTCCTCGAACCTAAGCTGACACACACCTGTAATTCACACGCAATCCTGTTTCCCTTCTGTCAAATCTTAACTCAGCACCAACAGCAAACGAAACTTCTGCCAGTTTTCTTCAAATCACTCTACTGTGTGGCACTGTTAAGTATTGTCGGCAGAACCAACTCGGGTCAAATCATAAACACCCTGATTACCCTTCATAGCTCTCCTCTTTCCGTGTGAAGATTTATGACGGTATTTGAGTGTTGAGCAAAATAAATATTTTGTAATATGATCCATTTTTAACTTGGAGTTATCCAATTTTGCAAAACATTGTAAGTGCGAGTACAATGGCCAGAACTAACTAATGCTTACGTCATAATTACGTCAATTGTGGCAATGTTGATTTTCTATTAATAATTTTCTGCGCATAAATACAATCTTCCATAAGTTTTGTTGAATTTCATGAAAATCTTCGACAAAAACGTTTGAAGTGGATAAAGGTACAACAACCTTCCATGAAATAAAAATGTCATTCTTCAACCATAATTCTTAAAATAGTAGTATTGGTGTTAGGCGAAACGAAACATCTGAAACAAAAAAACTCAAGAAACTGTTCGGTCCGATAAGTAAACTTTGTGGAGCGTAAAATTAACCAATTTTTATCGCTCTGGTTGTTTAGTATCAGGGCCCAGCCCTTGCATTGCTTGACTACTACTTATGAGTTTTCATGTTCATGGCACTAATTCACCCTTCATCTCTCAAAATCTTTCCTTTCAAGATCTGTGGTCCTTCACACCAGAGCAGAGCAAAGGACAAGTGTACAGCACAGTATGGCTCATAAAGCTTACACTCTGATTGCAAGCAAAGCCGGGTAGCCTAATACAGTTTTTGTATGGGTGCACTTAACCCTTGAGACACGTTCATAATTCCTTCAGTAATTTTTTTGAGTTCTGTAAAATGTCCGAGTTTCGGGATTGGTCTGCTCGAGTAAGTAAGTGGGAATCAACTTTGATCCTTTTCTATACTGTGGGAAGCTATGCAATTTTCACATCTACCATAAGTAAACACAAAAAAATACATCCAGCTATCAGATTTCCATCGTTATTTAGCTTACTCCTCTTTACTATATGGAGCTATCGAGTGCCCTTAACTCTTTCACCTGAATTTCAGTTAAAGAATCCATTACTAATAAAAATTTGATTAATTTGAGGACACGGAAAACTGGCTCAACGTACTCGGGTTAAATTAAATACTGGCTGCTATATAAATTAAAGCATACATTCATATAGTGTACCTAGGGATGGCGGGTGAGATTCTGATTATTGAAGAAAAGGGTAAAGCTAAGGAGCAAACAGATGCAAAGTTGAGGCAAATAAGGAAAGTAAGTGAAGACAGAAAAGTTCATAGCGGTGATGAGGAAAAAAATAAATGATTACGCTGCGCTGCGCTGCTATGTAAAGTAAAGTATCCAAAAAGTAAACTGCTGGTTCAGGAATAAGAAAAATAAATGTGGAAGAAATGTTTTGAGAGATTTTCATCTAAAAGCGACATACCCCACACATAGCCAGGCAAAACCAATGGAGGGAAGAATTATCCTTCCACAAAAGGTTATCTGGGAAGGATTTTTTAACGCCAAAGTCAAAAGCCATGCAATTCAGAGGTTATCAGGTTGAGCAATCGTCTTCTGCCTTGGTCCTCTTAACTTCCAGTTTCCAGTTCCAATTCTACATATATTTTCAATACTTTCCTTCTCAGCTTTTGCCCTAAATGTCAAAACTAAAAACCCAACACTCAATACGAGTTGAATCAAGGCATACATAATTATTTTGTATTTCAATATTTTTATATGAGGAAATGCCTTGTAATGTTCCGTTAGTGGAAGCCTTGTAGTTTACTCGTCTGCCTGAAACTTTTCAAAGAGGCTACGAAGGTTATTTGGTACATTACAACTTTTTTATGAGTCTCGCCAAAGTGATACTCTACTATATTGAGTTGAAGGGACTGATTCTATTGATAACTAAAAATTAATTGATCCCAAACAAAGACTTCTCTGTAGAAAAAATTATGCTCAAAATTATACAGCCAGGCGTAGCTGGATTGGAAATATCAAAGCTTGTTATCAAATATCAAAACGTAATATCAAAACGTGTTTATAAAAAAAGAATAAGCACATGGCACATGTAATTCGTATTAGTCTCTAGGCCATATTTTTGCAAGCAAGAATAATTTCTTTGAGTAAGTATTTGGAGCCTTCAATACACGTTGGGTTTTCCTTAAAAGTTCCTGTCTTTACCTCTATTACGCTTTGCGTTCAGAAGGGGACAAGAGAAGTCGAAGAAACAAAAAAAGCGATAAGTGCCGGAAACAAGGAGTTGTTACCCAAAATGAACTTTCCTTTCTCAAAGTTCATTCTTGCATGTAATTTTGACTTTACTCCCAGTCAAGGGACATAAAACGAAGAGACTCATGAATCCCAATGAAACGTGATGAAAAAACAAAATGAGTCAAAAATCCTAAAATACTGGGGCAGAGTTAGAGTCGTGCATTGTCCACGTAATGCTATGCAATTCAGGGAACGTGTGACATGATCAAGGTACAATAACGAATCGTAAAAGAAGGTAGGGGTAGGGGTGTTCCGTTTCGGTAGCCCCTGCTGCTATTTTCCACTTGAATGACTTTTTCCGTGGGAATGAATGCTAGGGAAATTTTACTCTTCTGTTTTAGCCCGTATTTGTTATGCATCAGGCTTAAATTCCATCGAAATTCCGAAACTTACCAGATTTTGTGACTGGAGATAAACGCCCAGTATCGAATTGAATCCAGAAAACCTGGGAGGTAACCGGGCGAGGCTTGAAAGAAAGTTAAAAAGGAAATTATGTTCCTGTTTATTCTATAACAGAATAACAGTTATGACATGTCATTCATAAAATTAACCGGGAGAATAAATTCGAGGACGGGAATTTATCTCATGGAATCAGCCAAGTGAATTTCCGGAAAATGGAGATACATAAGGAAAAAAATGCCTCCGGAAGTTCAAAAATTGTCGAACAGTCAAACTTAGGATTTGTTTCTTAAAACTGGGCGTCAAATCTTTTGTTCATTGGAGGAAACAAAGGAGATATTGAACCAAAAACTGAGATTAACCTCTTCAAATATATTCTTTCCTATTTCCTTCCGTTCGGTTTGAGTCGTTTTACAAAGAAATGTCAAAAGTTTAACTTGTCAATGTCGTTGTACGTAATTTGTTTCTTTCTTTATTTCCTTCCTTCCGGCCTAAAGCAATTAGTCAGCGGATTTCCGAATCTGAAAATTTCATCCGGTTCCGGGTGCAGTCAAATTACTTCAAAGTCAAGTGTCAGTGTCAGAAAAATATAATTTTTATGGCATGTAATTTTATTGCAACAGTAGATTAGTGAACACCTGTGGCGATAATGAATTTATAATTTATGCATTGAATAACAAACGTAGAAGCACAAGCACAGCAAGAGCTAACGTATTCCTTTTTTTTTTGTTTTTGCAGTACAATTTAGTTTGCATCAATCAAGGGTGCAAGCAATGGAGGACTGGACTTCGGATTGGGTGTGGCTCCATTTGTGTAAGATGAACTTTCTTATCTCTTTTAAAAATCTGTTCTGGTTCAAAACAAACCCTTTCTATTCGAATCGTTGCGTTACACAAAATATTTTAATTCTCTCATTGCAGAATGGCAGTGAAGCCAATTTCAGAGAATTTTATTCCTGCCAGGTTGGCTGCTCCAAGTTGGTTGATGATTACTACTTTCATTTAACTGGTAAGGAAAATGAAACATTTCATTTGGCTAAATTCCCGGATTGTGTTGTGGAATAACAGATTTTTTTATGGAATATTAATGTTTCTAAACAACTACTCTTCTTAACTAAGTACTACATTGTGCTATGTTACGTACAAATCCTTCGTAACTCAAACTACTTATTATTCAATTGAATAAGGAGACACAATGGTCCATTGTTCACTACCTATTAGGTTTCCCGATCACTATTTACAAGATTGACCAGTGCTAGAAACAGAAATTTTTATTCCTGATAAGATGTTCAGAATTGATATAAAAAGAGCCGCATGAGCTCATGAGTTGGCCCCTTGAGCTGCTGAGAGTAAAATCTTGTATTGTTGAATCCTTACTTTTTTTTTGCAGGAATACTCGGAGTGCCGGATCCACCCACATTAATCGCGGTCTCATTAAAGAGCACTTCACTCCGACTGAGCTGGGAAGGGAGTTTACAGTCATTACCTTATTTGGTCTTCACTATTCAACGAAGATTTTATCTCCGAAATCAGCCCTGGGAGTCCGTTACCACTGAACCTCTCAATCAAACGTCTTTCACGGTCAGTTTAGTTTATACTTATCAGAATTTTTGAACATTCATATCATGTTAAACTGAATTGGGAGATGTTACAAAACAAAACATAACGCTCAAGAGAACTATCTTGGCCCTGTGGGAGCAAATGTGTCGGAATCGGGTACAGTGGAAGTCGAGTTTGATCATATTCAAATTCCAAATCAAAATCGGCTAATGTCAACTTCCCTTTAAAGTCGGACTTGGCCATCATATTTATTTCCAGAAATTTGAAGATCATTAACTTCTCATTCTTAAACTGAAACTGGGGTGCGAAGAATTCCTTGTTAGTTGCCAGTTCCTTCCACCACTTCTGCCACAAATAGCAGGCATGCATGTTCTTGGCCGTCGTTTCAAGTTTGAATTTAAAGGTCTAAGGAGGAAACGTAAAAAACAAGTGAAATTAAGTGAAAGGAACTTTCTAAGAGAAAGTACATTACCTTCCGATAGCACCTGTAACCACTATCGTTGAGTCTGACCAGGTGACTTGACCCTCCGCGTTTCACTGTGAGACTTAGCGGCTTTTGGCGGCACGTAGAACAATAAACATAAATTGTAAACTTTGAATTTTTCCTTTCCTTTCTGATGGTTTCTTCCAAACTTTGATCTTCAACGCCGTCCGGCAAACGGTAGGAAAAGAAAATAGTCCCGTAATATGCATATTGCCGGTCTACTTTGTCTCCACCCCCTTGACATTCATAGAATGAAAACAAGTAGCGATAGGCTGCGGAATTTTTGTTTAACGCCTTCTCAAGATCGAATAATTGGATGGCGTCCTTCTTCCTCAAATTCAAGTTTGCAATTAATGTTTGTTCTGGCTCTTTGCTTACGCATGGTTGCAGCCTTGTTCCTTGTTATGGCCAACCGTCTAATAATATGAAATTAAAAATAACCTAAAGAGTGATTGCTCTATACACGGAGCACTTACGTTTCATCCTGGCAACTGTGGTACAAGTATCGGTGACTTCTACAGCTTTTCAGGTTGCTAAAAACCTTCCCACAAATCTCTTCATCCTTTCGGATGATACACTTAATCTTTTCCCGATCGAAACCCATGATTTGCCTTGCTTTGTGTAGACCATTTTTTATTTAAAATTAAACTTTGAAACCAAAAAGAAGTGACTGATGCAAAATAAAATAAAATGTTCCGCGCATCCAAATAAGCAAACATGTAATACAACGTTAGATCCATTTTATTGTCTTTAAAGCCATTCTATTTTTTATTTACAGGTCGTCGACCTCAAACCCTACACTGAATACCAGGTAAAACCAACCCCAATATGCAAAATAATGTAATAACAAAAAATCAACCTCATGTTTAATGAATAATATTAGCCGTTCCTATCCTGGTTCCTGTTCCTGGTCATTTTGCCTTGGAATATTTTTTATTTACAGGTCGTCGACCTCAAACCCTACACTGAATACCAGGTAAAATGCAAAATAATGTAATAACAAAAAATCAACCTCATATTTAATGAATAATATTAGCCGTTCCTATCCTGGTTCCTGTTCCTGGTCATTTTGCCTTGGACGATGCCTTAAAAATGAAAACTTGACAAAGAGTAGTAATTTCCATGATTATGAAATGTCCTTTAGGCCACGCACAAGAATTTTATAAAATTTCAGTGCATTTAAATTAACCAAAAATAATAAATTTTCTTTTTGAAAAAATGTTCAACTGTCTTGTCTCGTTAAACAAACGTGTATTTTAATTTTCTGGACCAAGAGAACTCATTTGATTGAATGGTCACGGAATGACAATGCACATTAGCTTCTGTTTTTGGTCATGATTAAAACTTTGGTCTGGCCTAGTCATTCCGAATTGAGGAAAGAAAAAATATTACAGAAACAGCAAGTGGGAAGGGCGGCTGAAGAATCTTAACGACGCTACTCCACCTTTTCTTGACACTGCCTTCTGAAAACCGAAAAGTAGACAGACATGGTTTTGAAGACACAAGACTTTTACTTTACGTGATACATTGCATTGTGCTTGTTTCACTTTTTTCTTTCGAAATGAAAAGAAAGAAATGTTTCCCTTTTTAGGTGTGCCATCCCAGTCCGTCAAGTGCGCAAATGGAGATACACTCGTAGAAATTACTTACTGTCACTCATTCAAGAGTTGGTCGTAAATAAAGAAAACGTGTCAGGAATAATGACAATGGGACAATTTTGAATACAACTTTATTCAAATGTTTACTCAACTCAGCATTTTTTCAGTATTCAAAATATAAATTTTACTCGGACCTTGATTAAATGGTCAAACGGTCAAGAACCCTTGTTTTCATTTTTTGAATGAGACACAAAAATGCACAAGCACTTGTAGTTGCACCTAGACCGTTGATTTTAGAAGTTAATGACGATTATTTTGATTTACTTGATTTTAGTTCCGAGTTGGATGGATACTTGCTCAAGACTTTCCCCCATTTTATTCTTTGGGAAGCAATCCCATTGAAACCCTTCCAAAAGGACTTCCGAGTTCTCCAGATATAACCAGTGTTCAACCAATTAGTAATACAAGTGTGGCAGTTACATGGCTCCCACCTTCACAGCCAAACGGCCGAATCGTTGCCTACATCCTTAAATTACAAAATCTATCCACTGGTCCTCTCATTAAGGTAATTCACTAAGCAAATTCTTATTACAAAATATGAGCAATTTATCTAACTATTACTACTACTATAGGAGATTCCAATTGCTCAAAATCCAAGAGGTTACACTTTTTCCGGACTCTTACCCAATACAAATTACACGCTGACAATTTCTGCTCAAAATCTTGAGGGAATTGGCGAAGCAGCCGTTGTCTCATTTGTGACTCCTCAGTCTGCAATTTCAAATGGTAAATTTTTCATTTTTTCGCGTATTGGAATAATACACTTCAATTTTCTTCTTTCCTTCTGTAGATATTTCTAAAAAGGCTGAGCCCCGTCTCCTGATTCAAGGGATTCAAGATATTTATCTTCAACAATTGGATCCTTTAGTTGATCCCGATACTGGGGTATTTGTCTCAAATGAAAATATTACTGGTAAGAATTATTTACATGAAGTTATTTTCTTGTGTGTTGTGCCTTGATTAATGTTTTTTTTTAAAATAAATTTTAAGCCATGGCCGTTCATTTCAAGAAGAAATGGCTCTACGTTGCCTTAGCCGATGGCCAAGTGATACGAACTGACTTGCAAGGAAATCAATCACTGGTGACCTTATCCAAAAGAAAGACTTGACATTTGGACCACTTTTATCTCCGTCGATTGGCTCAATCATAAACTCTATTTGGTTGGAAAAAAGAAGAGATCCTCGACTTGGTGTATCAAAAAGTGTGACCTGAATGGAGATAAGTTGATGACAGTTTATTCTTACTTGGGAGCTCAACCCGTTGATTTTATGGCTGATCCGTACACTGGGTACGGATTTTAGGAAATGTTTTTTTTATTATTGAAAATCAGGTATTTTGAATAAATTGCCTAATACGAATTTTTATTTAGTTATATGTACTGGGTAAGTGTTCCGACTTATTCACTGCGTGGAGGCCTATACAAAATGGACTTGATTGGAGAAGAACTAAATGGACGTAGCCTTCAACCTTCTCCATTTCCAATTTATTTCGGATCGGACCTCGGACCTTTTACTGTTGATTACGCGAACCTTAGAATTCTGATTGTTCATAAAGAAAAAAACACAGTTCTTTCCATTTCTCTGGATGGGTATGTAGAAGAATAGAGATAAAAAAGGTAATTCTTCTGGATCTGATTTTAATATAAAGCTGTGCCTTTCGAAACCTTCTCAGAGAAATTGAGGACATTCGTCAAAATACTCAAAGCCCACAATTCGGTGACGTTCTATCGTTAGCAATGTACAATGGGATATTTTATTGGACAACTGGACAAAGTCTTGTGATTGAGGAATACAATGCAGCTCAAAAAAGTTTTTACCATAATAGTTACGACG
>WJEZ01001536.1:0-17064 GCA_009869925.1 Thalassaphorura encarpata
ATTCATATTGGGAAGGGCAATTAACATAAAAGTACTTCTTGGCCAAATGTGAAGGTAATTCTTTTCAATCGCATGCTGAAATTTTAAATAGTAATTTGAATAAAATTTAGGGATATGAAATTTTTTTAATATATAAACTCACAATTTTATTTTCTAATGCAGGTATATTCATTTCCAAATACCCGTGCTCGATATAAGTTTGCCGGAAATTAGTTCCAGGGCGTCGAAGCAAAGATTTACGCACTGCTGAATGAACACCGTCAGCTCCAATGATTAAATCAGCTTGTACGGAAATTTCCTTTTGTATCCTTGAACTCTTGTTTTCACTATGGACAAAATATGAGTTTAAAGTGTCCTATCAGCACTTCAATGTGGAAAATGTCAGCAAATTAAGATTTACCTTAATGTCAGAATTCCTTTGTCAAAGTCAGCGTGATTGATTTTGCGATTATAGTGAAATGTTACGTTAGGATTTCGAATGGCTTCTGCACAGGGAAATAAAAAATATTGGAATTACTGCGTCAACCCAATTTAAGATGGTCTTACCTTTGACAAGTACTTCATTCAAATAAGACCGACTGATAGAATAAATACACTGCGAATAGGAAACACTATTATTAACTTGGGAAAACTCTCAAAGGTTGTCAAGTAATAGAAATCAGACATACATCATTTCCAATAGGATCATAAAGTTGCTCTTTGGTTGATCCATCCAAATTGTGAATCATTCTTCCCTTCAGAGGAATGGCTTGCGACAGGACCTCATCTTCCAAACCGAGTTTGGCCAGAGATGCTCTACCGCGAGTAGAAATGGCTAAATTAATGCTCCTACCCTGACTCATTTTCCCTTCCGGTGTTTGAGGATCTGTTTAGTTCAAAATAAATATACCAGTTCGTGATTTAGTTTCGTCATTTTTAGAATCCAGTCAAGTTGTTACTCAAATGCAGACATACCATCGCGAAGCTCGTAAATATCGACTTGGTGTCCCCTGTTTCCTAACATACAGGCACATAGTGATCCAACCTGCATTTCAAAAAATCAAATTATCATAAACCGAAAATGAGACAAAGCATTCTTCCTGGTAAGAAATTTAATAAATTGACCTCTAATTAAAAAGGCTAACTATTAAATCAATAGGAAAGTTTGATTGACCCAAATTGATATGTCACATGGTGTGTGCTAAATTTTAAAAACTTAACGAATTTGAAAAGTCACATTCATAATAGCTGTGCATTGAAATTTTGGAATTGTAACGTCTTTCCGTATGAACTCAATCACAAGTGTCACATGCGTCGTCAATTGCAATTAATTTTAGAATACCTCAAGTGGATGAGGTGTAACACAATGCAAACTTCCGATTTCCACTCACGAAATCCTATTATCGAAAGCATAAAAAGTCTCAAACGCCACTCTTATCGTGGGATGTTCTGAAGTGTTTCCAATTGACTCACGATCCAGACAAAAGGGAGTACGTGCCAATACGCTCGTAGTGGCTCAAAAAATAGAATCACAGAAAAATAATATGTGTCGTTTCGACGACCTGACCTTTGGACTTTTCATGACTAAAATGCAATTTTCCCTATGCGTGTCTCAAAAATATTTTTTGCGTTTTTGCTATAAATTTATAAAACAATATTGTTCTTGTGCATTAAAAAAATGAAAATCCTGATGACAACAAATAAACATTAGATTTTAGGCTGAATGCTTACAAATTAATACTACTCGTGGATATATAAAAAATGTAAAGAGAAATTTTTGAAATGTCTTGGCATGTCACAAAATCATTCTCAGTTCCAATTCCAAGCATAAAGATTGGAAGTTCTTTAAGATTTCTGTAATACGTGAGATAGATTACGTCAAACTATTCATTTTTGTATTATTTTTAGTAGAACGCTTCTGGATCCGAGTACTACTATTAACGTATGACTATTTCGAAGAGTTCTAACGGTAAAACAGATTTCGAGTCATGAAAACTTAATTTTGGATTTACTTCTCAAAAGTTAATCCCTAGATAAGCTTAAAAAACAAATTTAAGTTGTCAGACTAAGTTCACAAGAAAAGAAGGGGTAAAATTTCGTACCAATCCACCACCAGCTATTGTAACTTTCATACTGAACACCTCACTCGTAATCTGCGTGCTCAGCAATTGTCACCTCTTTTACGGAAGGGAAGGAACGAACTGGAAGATAGAAGAAAATGTTTAGATTAGTTTTATAGTACAGGTAAAGCAGATTTCGAGTCATGAAAACTTAATTTTGGATTTACTTCTGAAAAGTTTATCCCTAGATACGCTTAAAAAACAAAATTAAATTGTCAGACTAAGTTCACAGGGAAAGAATGGGTAAAATTTCGTACCAATCCACCACCAGCTATTGTAACTTTCATACTGAACACCTCACTCGTAATCTGCGTGCTCACCAATTGTCACCTCTTTTACGGAAGGGAAGGAACGAACTGGAAGATAGAAGAAAATGTTTAGATTAGTTTTATAGTACATGTCCTTCACTCCCGGACACTGGATGTTTATCGTCTCTTAAACTTAGATTAGTAAATAAAATGACATAGTCAAAATGACCAATTCAGTCAATGTGTTTGTCTCATTTATGATAGGTGCGAGATCGTGCTTAAGTGCACGCACGCTTTTGCAGACGATTTTTCCCGAATACCATATGCAAAACGAGTCATTCATTACTTAACATTTAATGGGCTCCCAACATTGTATGTGAATAAGTTTGACACAAAGACTCTGAAATTGAAAAGTGCCATGCTAGTCAAGCTAGTCTCAGTAAATATTTTTCACTGTGGACTTTGTCCTGAAAATTGCATTTAATCAACCTGAAACAAACAAATGCTAAATAGATTCGACATTCGTACGACAATTGCAACGTCAATTCCACCTAAAGCTAACGTTAGTGAACTTTCTGCCAAGCACTTCTTTACAAAATCTCGAATGAATTTTTGTGTTCTTGAATAAATATGAATTCAGAAATAACAAATCAATTTAAACTGAAATAGGTTAGACAACTTCAAGTTATTTATTGACATTTTATGATGTTAACACTTTGTTGTATTTGTTGCAATATAAATACATGTCATTTAGAACTCAAGTTTTAGGCACAAAAGTATATTTGAAATTAATACTAAAATTAAGTAAATTAGTACCAAATGAACTGAATTTGTTTTTGTATGAGTGCTTTCCTACATATAACTTTGCAAAGAAATTCATTTTATTAGCTGAACTCAAGTGTACAGCTTTAAGGAATTTAATAATACAATGATATTGTCACACTAGAACTGAGATTTATGCTCAGTTATTAATAACACCATATAATACAATGGATGACTATAAATTCAATTGGCGAATTACTAATTTGCCAAATAATAAAATTATTCATTGAGTTCGGCCAATGCTGAAAGCATTAACAACATTATGTTTTGGAAATGCGAGTTTCAATTTTTAAATCCAATCGTGTCATTCCTTTGTGATTAACACAAATTGCAAGGAATAAAGTTATACAGTGGAATGTAAAATACATGGAAACAAATTGTAAATCAATGCGAGTTCTAATTTACAATAAATAAAAATTATTCATTACATATATTTATAGTAGAAACCATTCATGCGATCTGGAAATCCAGCAAAAGACCATAAATACGAAACATCCTTATTTAGTCAGATTAGTTGTTTTAGTTCCGTTGGACGTAAATTACGAACATTTTTTCTTAATTTAGGAGCTAGGCTAAGTTATACCTATATCAATTAACATACGGCAAGAATTATAAAATCACATGATTAAATCACCCAAAAATATTAATTTTTTAATTAATTAAAGTTAGCTGTGGTCTGGATACAGCAAATTGTGTTATGTTAAAATTAATTCAAACCATACTAAATCTATCTTGTGTACACATGCAAAACTAATTGTAGATTCCAATTAAATTAAGAAAAGAGATTTTGAGGAATGGCAATAAACTTTGTCTTTTGATGTGATTGAGCTTTCCACTCTAACTGGGACGGATGTTGGAATGACAGGTGAATATAATAATTAAATAATAACATTAAATAATTTAGACTCGATTGGTAACATTTTTTCATAATTTTGAAATAAATTTTATAACACTGGTATAGATTATTCCCAATTAAAAATTAAAAATAATTGCACCTCTCCTTTTTAATTCTTCAAAATTAAAGTTAAAAATAAAAAATTCTCATGCAAAACATTTCTACTTTATACTACTCTAAAAAACATGTGAGATAATTCTTATTAATTAAAAGGGATAAATAATGAATAACGGTTCTTCTAAAGCAGGTTTAAATCATTTTTCTTAAACGAATGAAATAAAATCCTTATTGTGCGTTTCTGATTTGAAAAGATTCAACAATTTGAATGAAATTTTGAAACTAACGGATTTGCATTTTAGACCTATCACCTCTTGAAATTAAAAACTAAGAGACTTTCTTTATATCACAAACCATAATTTTCTTCCAGTAATGGATCTCAAAACTTGTTGCTTTTCTTAAAGGGTTGCCAGTGAATCAGAATTCAGTTTCAAATTTTTTCTCTCTGAAATTACTTCCACCATTTTAGTTTTTTCTATTTATTTCGTTAAATGGTCAACTAAAGCCATGGCCAAGGACCTATAAGTATATTCAGTCGCGACTCGAGAGTCGAGTGTCTGAGATAGCATGCATGTGATGAATAATAAACCTATAATGGACCAAAACTAGCTCAATTTCAATGGTAAATTAATAATCTACCATGAACCTTATTTAGATTTAATACAATGTACTAATTCTGTTTTCAGGTTTTTTCTATCTCTAAAGCCGAAAGAGCCAAATAGATAGCAAGTGTTACTTGGGCTCTTTGCATTGAATTGCAAATTAATAAAATAAATTTCAATGAAAAGATTCAAAAATATTTTTTATAGCAATTACAGTCCTCAGCATAATAATTTGCTGCCTAAAAATCGTGAGGTTTCTGCTAAAGACTTTATAAAAACAGAATTTTTGAGGAATCATCGTCCTCATCTAGGCGACGATTTGACAAGGGCAAGAAAGGGTTCTGGCCAATATTTGAAGACATTGGAACAGGGCTACTCCCAGAGCGTCGATGGATAGCTTGAATTGAGTTGGCAGCGTTAACTCCATCATTAGCCCCTCCGTGATTATTGTATGCATGAAATTGGTACTCAACATAACCATTATTAGGTTGACCCCTGTTAGGGTCAGTGTAATAATTACTCATTCGGTCATTCATATGGGGTCCGTGCAAATAACTGGGATTTCCTGATGACCCTGCATCACTCCCATTCCCAGTTCCAGTACTGCTCAAAATACTAGCACTACTTTTGCTATGCTGCAAGAAATAACGATGACTCCTACTTAGTCTTTGACTTCCATTGTTCTGAGGATTCGCGGCTTCTGCACCATCTCCTTGTGTTTGACTCAGATTCGTGACGGATTGAGTCCCGACCCCACGGGGAAGACTTGTGGTTTTATTTGTTCCTGAACCGGATCTACCCTCGCTAAGTCTTAATGGTAAAAGTTGCTGAATGATAGAGCGAGAGCTATTATTATTTGTATTCGGTGTAGCACGTGGAAGAACTTGACTCATGCTATTTTGCTTCACGACTTGACTTCCAGAACTGAGACGAGACAAAGCATCACCAAAGGAATTTGCGTTTCCACCCCCAACAGGTTTGGATGAAGACATTACAGAGGAAGAACTACGTGGGATTGGCTTTGGTGGCTCAAAATTAGCACTGGTAACATTATTATTGTTGTTGCTATTTGTCCCTGCATTCATTGCCAAATGAAGAGGGAGTTGTTGCTTGGGCGGTTTACCAGTTCCCCCGGAGGTTGAATTATTTGATGAGTGAGAAGAAAGGACAGGGGATGACTGGGATGGCAATCTCCGAGTAGAAACATTTGTTACGGACGGTTTATCTCCCGCACCTAGTGCCGACGGTGATACAGAGTCCAAGAGTGGACGCATTCCTTGAATTTCTAATTTTTCCAGTTTTCTGTACAAATTAAAAAGCGAAGTTATAGTATGAATCTCAATATTAGTAAACCATGAAGATTATAAAGAACTGAAGCACACCTGTACAATTGTTCCCTCTGATGACTAATGTCTTCTTGTTCCTTGTGAAGTGACTCTTTGAATGCGTTCAATTCCATTCTTTGTTTATCTAGCTCTTCTTTCTGGACATTAAAGCCATGCTGCCATTGAGCTTTCTCCGATTCTAATCGATGTTGTGCCTCTCGCAAATCTTCCATACGTCGTTGCACCTGATGCTGATTATGACTGTAAATATTTGGAGTTAGATTTGGTATCATTTGTTGGAACACTTCACCACACAAATCCGCAAGTTGGATCACCATCTGAATATTTAGAAATGAAAAATTTTAATTTCCAAAAATAATTGAAAGCTTAAAGGTAGGACAACCCAGAAATTGAGAATATTACCTGGAAGAGGACTTTATTATTTAGATTATGACTCAGGTCGAGTGATGACCTCTGCTGACTGTCGAAACCACCAAATGTATCAGCTCTTCTAGGTAATCCTGGTGCAGATCCAGAACTCACATGCTGACTAACGCAACTTGCACTTCGATTCACACCGTTTGCACTGTTAGCGTCCATATGCGTCAACATCCGTTGTACCTCCTGTATAAAAGTTAAAAATCAGATCTAGCACCTTAAAATTACTGTTTATGTGTAACTTGCATTAGCGGCAGCTGAAATGGCGTTCAGCACATCGTACTTTCCTTCCAATGAACTTGAAGTCCAGTGATGTGGCTTTTCAGTGCGCAGGGATTCAATTATTTTTGTTCGAGATTTCAACAATGCCATAATTTGCCGATCTTGTTCCTGAAGTTCTTCTAAAGTAATAAATGTACAAAATATTATTATCAAAAATTGTTCAATATTTCCGAAATGCAAGTGAAAAACGCCGACAAATTTCAAATATTTCTCAAACCTAAAGCCCTTGTTGTTTTGTAGTCTGAGAATTCCATTGCATCGGAAGCACTGTCGTCATCCAGATCTGAGCCAACATCTGCATTTTCCTCAAACTTAGCAACAGCATCCCTGTACAAAATAATTGCAAGGGTTAACTTAACAGAACAATTAGCAAGGGCCGGCTGACGCCAGCTCAATCAATAACTTTTTGGGTAATAACGACCAATACAAAAATGAGAATTACCTCACAGCATCTAGCCAAATGTCACGTTTCCTTGGATTGATTACTTGTAACTCGATCATTTCAGGTTTGGTGGTTCCATACACAATAAATAAAGAAGAATTGTGCCCAGCGTTCTCTCTTATGATTAAGTTATTTAGCATCACAATCCCAGGCTAAAAATTTATAAATATGAATTAAAATCAGAAGTCACTAGCAAATAAAATTTTAGGAATACTTTACGAAATACAAAATCTTACCGGAGATGCAAAGTAAAGACGGCCGCTCACTTCCTGTGTCAGGACCAGAGAATCAGTCAAAATCAAAACATTGCAGGGTCCATTTCTAGTCGAGAGTGGCCCTGCACTTCCTCCCGTAGAAGAGACTGTACCTCCAATGACTCGGTTGCAATTAACAATTGCCTGACCCTGAAACAGTAGTCGTCGGCTTGGAACCATCAACAAGTCTTCTCGTCTAATTCTCCTTGAGCCATCAGTTGTGATAGATTTGGAGTCTAGCCTTTGACAAATCTCGCTCAATCGCTGTCTCTCATCAACCCTTTCATTGACTTTGGAATTTAGCTCCCTAGCAGCCGTCACTGCCTTGATTAGCTCATCTTTTTCATCAGGTGAAGTGCAAGTCTTTAACAATGGTTCGATTAGGAGGGGATATTTGGTAATCCTTTGTGCAACAAGAAGTAAACACTCTGGCACATTCTTTCGATTCAACAATGGCTGCAAATAAAAATGAAAATTAGGTTCAACGAATAAGGTGATATTTAAAATGTCACGAACCTCTTTGCTCCATTTGGCTACTAGACTCGCAAACTTTTGTTCCTTCAATTTTAGTGTTTTGAAGATCTCGAGTGACTTTACATTTGAAGTGTAGAGAAGACCGTAGCAGCGAACCATGAGATTAAATGGCTCCGTCGTAAATTGTTGCACCAGGAGACTAGCCAGCGAGTCTAGCGGTTCACCCATATCTCGAAATTTTAATTGCCGTTGTCGCATTTGCCGTAGAAATGAGAAATGTACCTGGAAATGAACAAATTCGATTTTTAACGTGATATGTTAATATCAATTTGAGTTAGAATTATGTACAAAATATGAGGCCGAACCTGGAGAAGTTCATTAAGAAGAGGAAACATTAAACGAGCTTGACGACGAAATCCAGCTCTTTTCATTTCACCCAAAAACAAATAATGCATAAGGGCTAATGTAAGGCAGTGATGTTTTTCTGTTAGGATCAACTCGTACCTGTCAGATTCAAATATAAATTATTCAACCTTATCAATACAAGTCCCAATAATAAATAAAGTCTTACATGTGCTCTTGTCGTTTGACCTCCTTATCCGTTAGTCTTGACACAACTTCCGGTCCCATGAACAAAGTCCAGCATTCCATTTCTGGCTCTTGAAGACCCAATGATGGGTCAGATAGAGCAAAATATCCCAAAGCATCATGATAATTTTCATCCCCTGAAGGGAATGCACTTGGAGCACCATTCATTCTACTGTCTCTCTTGTACTGTTGAGAATTGGACTGGACTGAGGCTCCTTTAACTTTTTGTTTACGTCTGAAAAAACTTCGTTTGGTAGAGTGTTGCTGACTTGCTGTAGAATGGTGATGTCTGCTGGTATCAATTAAATGACCCGAATTCTTTCCTCTCTGTTGCTCTCCGCCAATACTTGGAATGGTGCCAAAACTGAGGAGACACAAATCAATTTGAAGTTAAACTAAAATTGGCACTCTTACTATCACATTCCTTCATGTTTATTTGAATTTGACCAAGGCCAGACTTTTGAGAAATATAGAACAGACACGGTTTTATTTACAAAGTGCAATGCACACAAAAATGGCAGGTTACCCGGAAAAGAAAAAAAATTGTCTGCCAGGGAAGAGTGCACTCAAAATATTGAATGGCACTCATTTGTATGATGAGGAGGTTAAATTTATCATTTAATAGTAAAAAAATATATGGGGAATTATCTTGAGGCCATAATGGTAAAAGCTACATGAATCAAATTTATCACCCAGGATGATAAATATTATCTAGGGTGAATTGATTTGCGAGTTCTCTTCAGCATTAAATCGTGAGAGCTGCTAGCCATGCTTGGAAAGTGTTAATTCTCCGAAAACACTGGAACAGTCGTGGCAAGACTTATTTCGTCATGTGAGAAAGGATGTAATGTAACATTGCAAGGACGAAGTGGGGCTGATTAGCCTAATTTGAATATCAGTGCGTGCCGTAATCATTTAAACCTAATTATCCGCTTGGACAAATTTTGTCTCACAGTAATTAAAACACGAAGTGTGTAGCGGAAACACGAGAAAATGAAGTGCCGTCCATAGATAGGATAAAGTTTGAGTTTTGTATTGCTTTCCAGTAAAAAAATTAACTGCTAATTGTGCTTAAATTAATTAATAGCGTAATTTTGAAAGATTTATTTTCTTACCATTGCGGAACAGAGGGACTGGATACAGATTTATGAAGGAATCCAGAGCCTGAACCGTTATAAGAAGCCCGTTGAGTAGAACGAACAAAATCACTAGTTGGCAGTTGCCGCATATGATCTTTATTGAGTGTTTGCTCCAATTGTCCTACAACTTTTGCAACTGTCCCTGGTTGAAGAGCTCCAGGAGGATTTGGATCCCCGGCTGCATTTATTCCTTCACGAGAATAACCCTCTGCCTCTAAACTGTTCAGACTTGTGCTGATTTAAAAACAAAAACAAAAATGAGATTGAATGGAATGAATGAAAAATACTTGAAGAGTTATATCATTTACCTCCTCCGGAAACTGAGTGGAAGTTTATTTGGAATATTGACAGCCTTATAGAAAAGTCCGTCAACATCATCCTCACTCAATTTGGCAGGTGGATTAGGAGCCAAGGGACTTGGCGGTGAGCTTCCTCTCTCATGATTCAACCCACTCTGCGGAGACTCATTCAATTCTCCAAGAGACAAATCGGGACAAGATAAAGAATTGGCAATTGACAGAATCTCAAAGTTTGTCTCATGAGCTTCACCTTCTTCGTCATGCCCATCAAATCTTGGCAGGGTTTGAGACTTTAAGGCAGATAGCTCAACTCGTTGGCTCAACATTTTCTTCACCTCTGCGGAGAATCAGAAGAAATAAAAAAAGTCTTTAAATGCTAATTCCACCCTTCTTTTCCTTTATATAATTAAAATTTGAATTAGGAATGCATGCATGATTGTTTTTAATTAACCGACTACATGGACTGCCTAGCATCCGCTTACTCAAGACTCTGCTCTCAACCAGACCTGAACTTGACTTGTACTCTAATACTAATCATATGCCAATATCAGTGTCGCAACGCAACGCAGTTAGTGAATGGATATTGATCCGCTTTGGCAATGAATCAAACCCAATGATAAACAATAACATGAATGGTTTCCTGTATTAAATTTCAACTCACTTCTGAAATGCTCACTGCATTTATTCGCAACCTCGTTAATTAACACTGCCATTTTGTATATTCCTTTTCAACAGATTCTAATTCTTTAAATATTTTGTAAATTCCGTTTCGGCTCAATTTACTGACAATTTACACTTCTATCTGCCAAAAATGGCAGAAATAGGTAATTCAGAATTCGGATTAAAAATGGTGGACATTAAGCATATGGCTTATCGACCACTAAGATTAACTAACTAAACTGGATGAATATGTTTTCCAACCGACAACACCTGTTGCCTTCGCATTAAACATTCCTCTACCTTCACAGTCCTCATTTCAATTTTTTAATTGTAAATTTATAATAAATATTGAGTCAGTGTAATGGAAATGAAGTATACGTAATACCAACTGCTAAGTTCTCATTGATTGAACAGGTGAACTTGAAACCTGAGAACATTTGTATCAACAAATTAATTCTGGCGAATTACTATTACGATTAAAATCTTTCATCACATGAACTTTGGTTAATGCATTTCATATATTTATTTGCCTTAGCTTGGCTTGGCTGTGCTGGGTGCAAATATTTTTTACTAGCAGTGCAGTTAAATACTCATAGCATATCCTAATACGGTTAACTCGTTCGGGTAGTTTTTAAAAACTAAAGTCAAATAATACGGTATTTCTATACCCAAATAAAGAAGAATGAGTGACTAGATGTAGGTGGTGGTATTTGCTAAGATTCTCACGATTTTGAAGGGAGTTTGTTACGTACGACGACATTCTCCTTATATCGTGTGCAAATATAGTAATCAGTTCCCATCCCATGACTCAAATATTTTAATGTGAAGGAAGAGTTGAAGGTTGAAAAATTGAGACCAGCTATGTACATGCAAATACTTTAGTTCTTTGGGAACCAAATCTTTTTTATTTTCATTGTTTACTTGACCTTTTGCCACCAAGAGCTATCATAACCTCTTACCGCATGCAATCCGCATGATTTGCATAACTAATATACCCGACAGGACTCTCTCGTCGGTCTCGGGTTTTTATCAAAGCTCCTTAGTCGAACTGAACTGTCATATTTACTCAAGAAAATAATAGGAATTCACTGAATTTCCTCGTTTACTTTAATAGACTTTAAATACTTTAATCGTGGGAAGTGCGTGTATTCAAAGAATTTCTGACGTTAAACAAGTCATTTCGCCTGAACTGCCTGGCCCTTTAGTCTATGCATCCGAAATTCTTTGAAATTATCTTATGAATCATTTCCGCACAGCTGTAGGTGTACGTACCAAACTGAAAAAGTCATACAATCGTATTTTTGTATTTTACAAATTGTCGATTTGTTTAGTATATAACGAATCTTTATTTTAGTTCAGTAAAGGCATTGAATTTGTATTGATATCGTTATCTGTATGCATGCTGCTGGGATAGCTTTACATGTGCCTAAATTGTAAGTAATTTAGATAATCACAAGTCAAGTTCGTTCAGCCCATGTCCAGCACGTTCAGAGTTACAAATGCAAATATTTACAACTGTGACGTTGACGTCGGGCAATGTAGTTTGGTTTACTATAATTAGATTTGTAATCCACTCAAGTATTTGTAGACGTAAGTAGGCAAAATATGTTTTCATTCATTCCAGTCAAATCTTAAAGTGAATTTAGACCACGACCAGGTCCACGACCACGACCCTGCTGTCGGCTCTCCCAAGTTCAAAGGTTTTTCTTATCTTAGGTCCTGGCCTAGGCACAGGGTTTGATTTGAGTTTCTATTATTCATCGTAATCTAGTATAAGGGTCACGGGATTAAAAATGTAATCGAATCAACAATGCGAGATAATAATTATAAGCTCATAATTAGAAGCTCGTGCCGTCGGGCCTTTCAAAGTACGTGGATAAAAACGAAATTTGATGGTTAATCTGATATGGATTAGAGATAGGATTAATGATTTTCTCTCACTCTTGTAAATAAGTAAATAGTAATCAAGTAATTGGTTTAACTTAAAGTTATGTAGCTGGAATTATTGAATTAGCTCACCTCCTGAACAAAACGGCAATCCTGTCGTCGTTGAAATGTTGGTAATGGTAGAGGACGGATAATTTACTGTGCAGACTTTTCGTTGCATTTGAATAAACCAAAGCACAAAGGCTTCACTGCTTTGAATTTAATGCTGAACTTTTAAATGATGAACATGGTTAGTTGGATTTCTTCCTCGATTCCAGCTCCGATTGTTGTGATTTTTATCAAAAGAACATGGACGGATGAGCGGCAATGTGCAATGAGAGTTGCCAATGATGATTTAATACTGTTGTAGGCGTAAACTTAACTTTGGAAAGTTAAGTCAATCAAACCAATCAATTCTTTCTACTTTTAAACTTGTGATGATTCAGGCATTGGAATTAAAAAACACTGATTGTGTAACACACTCACAGTTTTTGTTCTTTTTGGACTACCAATGCTATTGCTCTCATTTCCTTAACATTCCATTGTTGTTGACTGGGACTACATTCCATTTCACCAATCACTACCACCACCATGTTGTTGGAATTGTAACAGGGAGGCACAGGCAGGCAGGCAGCCAGTTTGACATGCCGGAGGAATTACATTGCAATGTTGTGTCCACTACGACAACTTCACAAGAGTCATTTTGACTTATTAAAATTTGGATGACACATACAACTAAAAACTTGTTATTAAATAATTGTCCGCATGGAAGAGTTGACTGATGAGATAGGATAAGGCAGGCAGGCACGGCAGAGGCAGTGGCAGACTGGGACGATGATATTTCTACAGCATAGCTCAACAGCACACGGAAAAGGTTCAAGTCTGTCACCTCACAAGGTAAGGTCCCAAACTAAAAAACTAAGCATGTTGGACTTATCCTTATGGCCAATGTTGGTGGTGAATCTCCTGCTAAAAAAAGAGAGAAGAAGGAGTTAAACTCCACAATCCAATTCCATCCCAACTACTCAATGCAATGCAATACAGCAATTGACTAACGCCGTTCACTTGAGATTGTTAATATCCATGCATTTCCGTGTATTATATTCCTTCCTTCGTTCGTATCGTCTCCTAAGGTATGTAGGCATAACCAATTCAACAGATAAAAACCCAAGGAAAAGTAACGTAACGTACTTGCGAGATGATTTGATGGTATGTCCCATGCCTTCCTATGGAAAGAAAGGTGGTGGTCGTAGGTATTAGAGTAAAAATGCATTCAGCCGTTCTCTCTTCTAAACCAAACAAGGGGCAATGGCAATCGAGCGAAACGAGTTACTCAAAAATAATCCACATTACCAACACCTTCTCACCTGCACCCCTCAGTCCCAATGAAGTTATTTTGATTTTTTCACCTAAAGTACCATATTTTGTATAAGGTGGTCATCAGGATTCAAACTGATACAATTCCAAATTAGCCAAAACTATTGGACATGAATTGTGAGTACAATCTTGAAATTTTTTGCAACGAAGTCTAGTAAAGAAATTATGCTTGGACTATGGAGCCCCTGTAGCATTCGATGAATAAGTCGGACTCAGTTTAAATTCCTATGAGAAACTGAATAGATTTCACATAAAATTCCAAATGATTTTTCAGGATTGATGAGGAATTGTAGAATCTCTATAGTACGGCCCTTGAGCTGTCACACTCACAATTAAGGAACTCAGGTGGGAGTTTAGTTCTTACTTACACAGGTAAAGTCGTGGTTCGGCCTCACATTGGGCTGAAGAGATAGATGCATGCATATGCAATAAATTGTTGTTCGTTCGTAAAGTGATCATGACCACGTCCACAAAGGAAATCCCTCCCTCTTAACTCCTTTCCTTCGTTACAGTTGTACAATACTGTACTCTAAGTTAGGACAGGAGAGAAGAGGAAAAAAATCCTCAAGACGTCTTATGAGCAATTTGCAAAAGTTAAACTTGTTGAGCTCATTTAATTAGGCGTTAGTTATGCTATGATGTGCCTCCATTCCATCCAGAGGAGATTAAGGTTCAACGCGTTCCCTGTGCGTTATGAACATTCGTACTCTTGCGTAAGCTCAACAAGCTTCAAGCTCATGCTCAAAAGAAACGGTAAAAATGCAATGTGTAATAATAATGTAATTCATAAATTATGAAGAGAAAATCCATCCTTAAATTTAATTTCGCTTTACCCTTTTAATTTTGTGAAGATAAGCCAGCGAGTGGAGTCTTATCCTTATCCTTTTAAGTCGAGAGCATTTTTTCTTGATCATCCATTTTGCGCAATGGAGCTTTTGTAATAAAGTAGAATTGATCCAAAATGGGGTTTATGGCATTTATTCCTCATCTCTTTAAGGACATTGCGTTTCGCATTGTGAAAGTCTTTGGAGATCACTGATCATATTTTATGGTTTTCAGTTTAGACGATCGAGCGTGGGTTGATGCATTTTTAGCGGCGTGAATAATTTGTCAAAATTAACATTTTAACCTCGGCTCCAAGTACCAATTATTACTTTGCCAAAAACTAAGCTGGGAAGATAAGTGGCTAAACCTCAACCCTTGTCACTGGGGATTATTTTAATATCACCTGGCCAAAATGAAGATGAAGATAGGCCAGATGGTACTCGTGCAAATTTGCATGTAGGAAGAAGAATTGTTCATCTTGCTCTAGCTAGTAATATAAAGAATTTAAATCGGCGAAAATAATTTTTAAAAGTGAAATCTTTCAGCGTGATTTCGTTATATTTTAAAGAAGTAATAAAAAATACCACCTACTTCAAAGGTTTAGCTTAGCTAACCCAAATGTGTCAGCTGCAGCGTATAAATTCGTAATGAAACGACATCCTGTTTACTTAAATACACGTAATTTTTGTAATATTTTTGTTTTTATTCAATGGATCGTCTGGCTGATATTTACAACCTTAATGTGAGATAGCTTAAGCTTAAGCTTAATTAATCCAGAAGATGATGATTTTGAATTTTTTAAGTTTGCAGACGTTTTGATTTGTATGTTCGTCGTACGTCTGTTAATTGTTCGGAGTTAGTTGTTTAGAAATCATTCTTGGAAAAATAAATCCAAGCCGTTGCTGCAATCTCCGGGAGTGGAAGAGCAGGTAAGATGTGTTTAAATCCATCATAATAAGCGTGCCATGCAGGGACGCGATTAAGGCGTTTGATAAGATCCTCAACACTTTCTCCATGTTGAATACCTTTGATTTGACATGATTGAAGAAAATCAAAATCGGTAGTCAAATTCGGCATGGTTTTGACGATTTTGCGTACATCGTCCACCGAAAGAGCAACAAAGTTCAACTTCAAGGAGGAAAGAGTTTCCGTCGGTAGTGCGTTGAAGTTTTCTGTCTCCAAGATGCACCTGTACGCACCGCTGATCTGTTTCGAATATAATAAAATTAGGTTAGAAAAATAATTTTCAGTTCGGAAAAATTTAGTTTATGAGAAACAAACCTCCAGATTTTTTAAGGCCCTGCATTTGGCAAATGTCTTCCAATCGAAAATGCTTTCTCGACAACTCATTGTATCCATATTCATCAAACGACGTAAGCAAACATCTTGAAGTGTATTCGCATTCATTGATAAGACAGACGCGTATAGGCGCCAGAATGTTAAGCCAAAATCACAGTGGAGAACACACAGGTGTATTTGACAGTTGTTCAATGGAAACATATAATCTTGGACCAACCGTAGTTCGATCGTCAGCAGCGATAGAAATATAGACGAGTTTTTCACATTTAGTCAGAAAATTCCATTTGTAAGGACACTCCCTATACTCGTGTTCATCCCAATAATCCCAGTGTCCTACGTTAGTCAAACAGAATTTCTCCAGTGTCTTGCTATTATTAAGAATTATTTCAGAGTAGACGTCCCATGACCCGGGTTTGAAGTTACATTCCAAGATTTTCATGCTTGTTTGGCTAACGAGAAATTCTTTCCAAAATAATCGACTTTTTGCATAGTTATGTCCATCAACTCCTCTGAAATCTTCGAAATTCAGACGTACACATTTGACTTTCGCTGGGAAGACCTGGTCACCCTTGTTATTCTCTGCCAAATTATTTTCATTCTCATCCTTCCCGTCTTGGTGAACTTTGAACTCTCCGTTTAATTTTTTGAATACGAGTATCCACTTACAAGTTTCACTTGAAGGCATATAGGTGACATCGATCGATTCAAGAATTGAGCCATTTCGAGTGTGATATTTCTCAATTTTATCAAAAATCAGCCCATTGGAGCTTGTATCCTCCGAGACGTGAATATTCATATAGCGAATTCTAACGCATTTACAAAGGAGGTAGATAAAGCCTTTTGGATTAATGGCACAAGATTCGTTCATTTCCAAAGACTCCAAAACTAACGGCTTCGCCAAGAAATCCAGATTACGCGGATTAAGATATACAACTGAGCAAGTACGAATGGCGACTCGTTTGTAAAAATCAAATCGCTCGGTCCTACTATCGAGGGACAAGGCTGGAACGCCA
>WJEZ01001537.1:0-17059 GCA_009869925.1 Thalassaphorura encarpata
TATTTGGCGGCTCTCATCAGGGTAGAAGATTTGGCGAAGCATTTAGATCATTTCAGAGCCTCCACGCACTAATTCCTCCGACCAAACCGACACGTTCATTTTTTTCCTTCTCGGTGAAAAAAATTCAGACATAAAGGAAGCATCTTATAAGCTGAGCTAGGCTGAGAAAAGAAAAGAATAGTTTTTTTCGTCGACAAGAGTGACGGTGATGTGATGATGGGACTTGGAACTCTTCTTCTGAGGGGAAGTGTGAGTGTCAAAGTATGTGACATGAACATTTACGCCTTGAACGACCCTTGTCATCAATTCCGAAGACTCCGACTCCAGGTGTTTTCCTCCTTTCTTGCCTCAAGAAGATGAGAAGAAAAACAATGGTTCTGGCTGGAGTCCATTGCTTCGTTTTGGTGCTATGTAAGTCCAACTCCAACCCACACACGGGTCTTTCCATTTTGCTTTTCTTTTCAATTCGGATTCTCGGGACACAAGTTATCTATTTGTATCTACGAGGCTTAACCCTTTCTTACTGTAGAAAGTAGAAATGGGGCTAGGACTAGGACTAGGACTCAAGTAGTTATACTTAGCTTTAGCTTGGCTTAGTCATTTACCCATTCCATTGTCCTGTACTGGATTGTTTCGTTTCCCGACGAAGAAAAAGACGAGAGAAAGAAAAGAAATGAGTGTTTGGAAAGAAATTGATCATGAGGCTTCGTCTAAGTCTAGCCAGCCTCGCTTGGACGAAGAAAAGTCCTTCATTGTGGTCGTGGTCGTTAGTAGAGTTTCTTAAGGCTCATGCCAGCCTATAGCCCTTATTTCCTATTTGTTTCATTTGCTTTGCACTACATAAAACAAACAATATAAAAGAAGAGAGCAAAAAAAATGGCTAAATGGAGAATTTTCCACTCCATGTGCTGAGTTCTCAGGAAGTTTTTAACTCATTTATGTCCAACCCACATGACATGAACTGGACATGTTCATGCTGCACTCGACACGCTTACCACCTCTTAAATATTATCTTGTTATATGTCTGGGTTTTGTAATGATGTTCTCAATTTTTTTTCGAGTTTTATCAAGTGTCAGTGAAAAATAGGAAAAATTGGTGTTCAACTAGTTGCATCTTTTATGTTGATCCTTCCACTTAAAAGCTACCTAAAATGCGCTTGTATTAATCTAAAAGGATGATGTCGTACATAGGGTTCCGATCCGACACTATAGAAAAAAACACTATGTGAATTTCTGTGGAAGGTTTCCTCAGAGCTTTCAACTCCATTTAGACCTTTGCAATAAATTATGCGTCACAGTTATACTTATACCGTACGATGCCAGTCAGTGGGCCATTATCCAGGAGTTTCGCTTTTCCCTTCACTCAATCATTTCCTTGGCTGTCGATTTTATTATTATTGTATCCCTTAATAGTACCCATTATTCTAGAGTTGGAATAGGAGGAGTACGTAACCTAAAATCAGGAAACCAAACGTACGGAAATGCCAATGCCATATATTTTGGCTGACCAAGCAGAAGGAAGGAAGGAAGAATTACAGGTGTATCATACACATTAAGTATGAAAGGAGGAAGAATTGAAGCGATTTTACTTGTCATGATGACTTGCGGCAATCGGGAATGTTCAGAAATGACAAGGAAAGTATTTCGATGGGATTCTTAATATAAATGTTGGCGGGTATTATTTTACTAGGCGAATATGACTCGAGGTAATAAAAAATGATCAATGAGTGATGTTCGGATCGGACTTGAATAACTTGATCTTGTTTTGGCCGTGTTCAAGAAGGCTCGACTTGACCTCTAAATTCCCACTACCGTTTTCATAACCACTGGAGATGCACTCCTTGTGCGTTTCCTTCACTTTTCTGGACTCGTGGATAAGTTATCCCTTCCCGAAGGGAATCGATAGAGTCAAGTTGAGGAATAGTAGAAAAGCTCGCCTGCCAAAGGGAAAGCTAAAGTTGAGACAGTAGGAAACGTAATGATGGCTTTCAGGAGATTGATTAGGGACAGAGCGCAGCGCAGTGCGTCAAATTCAGGATTGAATTCGACGGGTTCTTCTTTCTCCGACTCTTCATGCCAATCCTAATAAACCAAACCAATCCAATTCCCTTAACTCAAAACCCAGTGCTTGTACTTGTATTTCATGAATTAGCAGTTTTGCTACTCTTGGGTGGGTCAGAGGACTTTCAAAACCTTGCTTACTTTTACTACATCATTACATGAGGCTCAATGTAATGATTGCAATATATTCTACTATTTCAATTCAATCTAAGGGATTAAGCCATTCATCAGTTTAGTTGGTTGGGTTTGGAGGGTCTGGTCCTTGATCACAGTCTAGTCGCTGTTTTCCTTTGTTCATCTTGCTAGGGAGTTGAATTATTACGGGATAATATAACATCATGATATTGAGTCTGAGTCGTTGGCCGTAGCTCAAAGGATTTACACGTATCTAGGCATCCTGGGTGGGACTTGGATGGTTTCGGATTCCTGGTTAATAAAATGTTCAACAAAATGTACTATTAAAATATTCTGAGAATAAAACGGCAAAATCAAAGAGTACAAAAATTTTATTTAATTAAGAGAAAATTCGTCGGCAGTAGTAAACTTTTCTTCAAAGATCTGAGGTAGACGTTTGATGCACTCTACTACTACGGCACATCTTATCAAGATTAGATAGGTTAAAATTTGTAGCCTCGTACAAAAAATGCACGCACTTAAATTCAAAGATACATACGTAATGAGAGTGCGTAACTTGTGTCTTGCAACTACAACTTGTAATCCAAACGAATCGACCAGAATAACTAGTTTTTCGGCACTTAATGAATTTAGTCACAGTCGGTTAGACTATACCACATGCAATGGCAATGCAATCTATAGGTGATATGGAGCCCTTAACAGAATTAGACTTTTAATGAAGTTTCGAAAGCTATGCACTCTCGAATTCTCTTATTCCCATCCCCTTCATCATGTCCCGTGCTATCTGGAGATTGGAGAAGACGAATATCTGTAATAAGTGTTAGATGCCCGAAACAGGAAATAATTGTTTCGAGTAATTTATTTACTCTGGCGGAATAGATGCACCATCAAATGTTAAGTGACTGGCTTTGCCTTGCCCTCGTTCGTAGTGGTGTCGGTTCAGTGCATTATTGGGCATCTTCCTCCTCAAGTAAAATGTCATTACCGCTCCGACTAATGATATTTGGAACACAGGGTTTGTATGGACCGGTGAAATAATTGAGTTTCAGAGCATAATTCAAGCTCGTTAAGCACAACAGAATGGAAAGGTAGCTTGTTTCGTGTGGTAAAATGTATTATTGCCTCCAGAGAATATCAAATGAAACAGGAAAGCTATAAATCTGTGGGAGGAGTAAGTCTATGAGACAGGATGAAATGATACGAAGGAGAAACATGGGCAACATATCTCCTCATCTTCTGGCCAAGCTTAAGTCTAAGGCAAGGCGGGCATTTCTTTAGAAAAGCCAAAGTGACTGCGCTACAAATTAGAGCGCTTCTTCTTCTATTGCCTATTGCCCGAAGTTTAGAGGACCTGTTGGTAATAGGTAACTCCAATTTCCCATTACTCTTCTTATGCTTTATCCTTTCTTCTTCCTTCCCTGGAGTGAGTTGAGTTGAATGATGGGAAATTAGAAACAGAAAGTCCAGCCGCCATTACAAAAGCTATTTGGAATCGTGCCCCACATATGAAAAGATTTGTTGAGCCAATTCAGGAATGTAATTTGTAGACCTTAAAGCTAAGGCTGAGGTCTGATTCTGGTCCTAAGTCTTCTTGGTTTTTGGTTTCTAGCCCTGCGCTTCTAGCCGTAGCCTCGACATTTCTAATCTTAGATCTATGAAGTTCTTCTACGTCTAAAAACTTCTAACCAAATCAACAAATACGTGGCTTCCTTCTATTTGAATTCAACTAATGATGTTGAAAAATAATATGGAGTTTCATTCCTTTCAAATAATGAATCCCAGATACGCATTTCTTCACATTTTCTTTTCGTGCCACGACGGTGTTGAGAAGTGGAGAAGATAAGGTCATATGGATGTTGAACTCCTTTGAACACATTTTAACTTTGAGCTTAGCTGATAGCTGGCTACAAGATGCTTTTAAAGGTTTAAAAGCAGCCGTGGAGAAAATGCACCTTGCTTCATCCTTATAAAACGAGTTTTTCCAATGCCCGAACAGTAATAAATTAAAGAACCCTAGCTGTGCTCTGCTGTGTCTTGCTTTGCTTTTGTCTGCTCCTTGCGTCTATAAAATTTGTCAAGCAGCACACTCCTGTGACTTGTGAAGCACTGGTTGCTTGTTAAAAACTACCTTTACGTCCCACTGCACTGCTACTGCACTTCCACGCTACGTTACTTTGGATTTTACAAATTGGTTCCACAAATAGAATGCGGCTTCTTCCTCCTCATGCTCACAAAAACATCCAGGACAACTTTGTCCATAATAGCATGGGTGGGTAGGGAAGTAAATTCAGATTGCTGAGTGCGTCAATAAAAAATCCAGAGATTCATTAGACAAGCGTCTAGGGCCTTTTCAATTCTGGACTCTTGGGAAGTTCAGAATTAGCTGGCTTTGAAAAGTATAAATACAACAGTTTGTTTATGAGGATTTTAAAAAAAAAAAGTACTTAGGGAATTGTGAAAATGAGAGATTGCCTGGAGAAAAGTGTTCGCCAAGTACCGGGCAGATGCCCAGCTCTTTGACAGCGGTAAAATTGAATTGAGTGGTTCGGGCGAGATTAGTCCACTCAAATCATTCTCATCTAATTCCTTTTTGACAGAAATTCTTTCTGGAGGAGCAATAGGAAAATGTTCAATCGCACTCCAGACGAAGCGCCTCCTACTCAATCCCAATCATTTGATTTTTACCCATTGCCCTCCTCACTCACACTCAAGGAGGGCACTAGGAGAAAGTAAGCTGACGCTGACATCTTAAATTTGGAAAGTGCTGGTTCGCAACTCTTCGTCTTAACTGAACTCTTGACCGAATCTATAGTCTAACGTAAAGTAGAGCTCATGTGTTCAGAGATAATGGCAAATACCCGCCTGCACACTTTGACTTTACTTTACTTCTCGACGCGCGTCCTAGATTTTCTCAATCTTTCAACTCTACTTCTTTCTCGTAAGGCTAAACTATTGCAGCGATTGGTGTCTACTGCCTACTATCCTGAAGCGAGAGCCAAACATACGCACGCACGTCCAAGTGACTCAAGATATCTTGGCGTACACTAGTTCGTTCCCATTCCTTCTCGCCATTTCATCTTTCCTTAGGCTAACCGGAGGGAGAAAGTAAAGTACGATTATGTCCACTGCGCTCCTCAGTCAGTATATGCCGAATCTTGTTCATAAAACTTTTGAAAGAATTTCGATAGAATACTCGGCATGGCAATGGCTGAGTAGATTTTCCCCAATGGAGTCTCTGCAATAATGTCAGAATTCAGGATAAAGTTAAATGGACTCTGGTCGTACATTATAATTTCTCCAATCTTCATCCAGATTGCAGAATTTGATACAGTAATGGCAATGGCTCGGCTACTGTGTCGTAGGATCGTACCGTGTAGTGTCTAGTTTCCAATTTGAACTAACCTAAATTGCAAATTACATCATTAGTCTTAGTACGCAGAGTGGAGTAATAAAACACAAGTATGGTTTTACATATTAAGCAAGCAAGCAAGCAGAGGAAACGCACGTCCATACTGGTACTGGCAAAATATTATCATACAACTGCGAGATGACTTGACTTGGGTGGTCTTGGCGTACGTACGTGTTGCATTATAATTTTGCCCAGGAAGGGCATTGTCGTAATTGGATCTGGGGGAGTTTGTATTATTTTGCTTTTGCTTTACATTCTGAGATTGAAGTCCACGAAACTGTCAGATGGATATGATTCACAATTTACCCACAGACTGCAGATCAGAGCAGGAGGTTTTGATTACAGAGTTAGAGCATAGAAGGCAAAGACAAAGACACGTGGAGAGGATTTTGTATTCATAAAATAACAAAAGAGTGTGTAAAAATGTATTGGCGGCGGCTAGACATTTTATCTGATGAACGAGTACTGTAAAACTAAAAGTTTATTAGTCAAGTTACACTGTGCAATATGAGTGGATTGTAAAATTTTTGACGAATTGTCTGGCGTGATTTAGACCAAAGAATTATGGCACGAGAGAGTTTATTCTCCTATTTCCGATGTTGATTTAATGCTTCGTTTTCCTCTCTTCTCGTCTGAAGTAAGCAATAAAGATATTAAAATACTCAAATTCCTAAGCACTATTTTCACTTCCTTGGTCTCTGCAAATAAAACAATTTTCTTTTTTCGTTTACTAGTCGGCAAGCAACTCGGTCGCGCCTGTATTTAATTATCTTTGAACAATTTGCGGACTCGTAAAATTTTAGGAAGGCACTTACTTTGTATTGACATCTCCGACTGTGACTGAGTTTGGATCATTTGGCATGGTATGGCATGTGGCGACGACGACGACGGGATGCGACGACTGAGCGTGTTTATGGTTCTCTCTGCCATAAACACTTGGCTAATCTGCTTGGCTCGGCAAGGAAGATTCATCAGCACATCTCAGTGAGGAAACTGTTTAAAGCTTCCACATTTGCTTAATAGCAAATTCTCTAAATACATGGTTCGTCATGTGCATGTGTGCTGGCTCATCCACATCCAGATCAATCCTTCTTTGTCAACAACTTCTTTTGACATTCTCTCTGACTGACGTTTTGCTCCAGCTTTGGCCGACTTGGACTTAATTCTGTTCCCTAGATATTATATATTATTCGAAATGTAGAGATAAGAACAACTATGATGACGATTACCACTAGAGCTATATACTCGTGATATAATCGGGAACAACTTAGCTGGAGCTAGGGTCGAATAATATTTTATCCATACTTCATGCTCAGTTGGGCATTTATGGATACTTTGTTTTGTTCATTCCTTTAATAATTTTATCAGGGGTCAGAAAATGACAGAGGAAAGAGTAGTGCAGTTTTTGCCTCAGGCGTCCGGGCTGTTGTCCAATTTGAAATCTCCTTAATTGGCTAGCTAAAATAATTTAAAAATATTCGCTCTCTCCCGTCGTGGATTTCTCCAGATGGGAAGGCAAATGCAATTTGTCTAAAAAAGGACGCAGGAAGAGGAACTTATGAAACCTTGCTGTGCTGCGCAGGCTAACAAGCCTTGGGCTTTTTCCATAAATTTTCTAATATTTCTAGTTTAGTCCTTGCTTGTTGTGAGTTGTGCCAGGTCCCCTCCGAATACAGTAGAGTAAGGGGATATTTTTTCAGATGTTTCTTTACTTCCCCTATTCTATTCTTTCTTTCATGTTTGCTATTATTGGATTTTTTGTATTTATTTTTCAATATTTATTGAAGAGAAAATTTCATCTAGTTTGCTAATGGGGTCTCCGTCTTGTACATGTATTGCATATGGCCGGAACAAAGGGTATTAGGCACATTTACTACAAATACGAACTGTTAGATATAGAAGCGACTTGTCTGATTGGCTAAAGAAATAAGAAAAGTTGTTTTTTTTTAAATTGCGATACTTGCTATATCGTTTCATCAAAAATTATAAGGTATTGCACTTTGTTAATTGAACGCGTAGGTTATTCCTACTTGATACAAAATTATATTTTCGTTCAATACAGTTGCTCGAGTTGTAATTTAAGCTTTTATTCAAAGGCTATGCCAAATAATGGCTTTGTCGTTATAGTTTTGCATTAATGTTCCACATATTAGACAATCAGACTAGACTTGAGACTCAGTGCATTTCATTACAGGCATAATTCGCTTTTGTTAGAGTTTCAACGTGGAGTGGAGCCAGACTGATCTCATCCAGCATCAGCAAAATCCATCATAATGGTTAAGCTAGTTGGGTTGGTGACTGGTCTCTCACGATAAGTATATGTACATTACATCACATTGTAGTTGCTTTGTCCTACAGTGAACAGTCATGCGTTCACTCAAACTCAATTTAGTATTCATTTGATCACAATTGATGCTCCTGTCTGCTTTACCCACCCTATCAGTTTTGAAGATCATTTCCATTACTTCTGGATGCATTTGAAGGGACTGGCTGTTCGGTTTAGAAACTTCAAAATTCACACACGCTCAGCTTTGTAAATAAAATAAATCTACTCATTCTTGTACTATGTAAAGCCCTTTCCACTCAGTGCAATTCATCACTAAGTCTCAGATAACAAATTATCCAATAATCTTGGGAAGGAAACGAAGAGCTATGTTAATACGAAGTTGGTCGCTGCATTTCGGTTTGAAGGTTTCTAGCCATAAAATACCGAGGATTACTCCAAAACAGGTCAAGATTATGTTTCAGTTGCAACTTTAACCTTCAGAGCGTGTGAACCCATAATTCACACTTTATTTCATGCATGCTATAATTCCACAATTCTACCCAGTGTAAGGGCAACACTCATACTGGAGAGGAAATCTTCTTCCTTATCTGGAAATCATTAATTAAAACATACGCATACACTAGTGAAATGCAGAAAATTGATGAAATGTTCGTACCATCAAATATCCTTGCTTCTGCTCTGCCTAGTTCAGTTGAGTTTATGTCTCTATTCCCCAACGTAAGTGTCGGAGAGTGAAACATATGGGAGGGATGTAAATGTAACTATTAACATTAGCATAACATTTGAAGATTCGTTTGAATGAATGGCCGGTGAAGCGAGCGAGGCAATGATGATGTAACAGCAAAGGCTCAACCCGTTTGTCATCATAAGTAGGACAGCTGTCTCCCGGTTCCCAGGAGACTGACTTGCCCCTTCATTTTTTAAAAAAAGGGCATTGCATACAAAAAATCAACTCTGTGTGTGACATGACACAAGTGCAGTGTGTTATAATGAATCGTTGTTTTAAATGTAGAAGGACTTTAGTATTCCTTTGTTTGTTTTGAGCAAAATCGTGTGATGAAAACAGAATTCTAGTCGGACCATCCAAATAGTATTGACAAGAATACCTTATTCGGCTCGTCACTTTTTTACTTACTCCTTTGCGTGCGTGCTGAGCTCACTTATTGCATTCTTGAAGACTGGTCAACTTGAACTGCCTGTCAATGGTTCTTGGACTTGACACGTGACATGACATGGTACGACACGACATAACGTGACTTGCCTTAGACTGAGTTTTTTGGACAGGGTGTCACAACAGGATTCTAGGGAAGGCAATCATAAGATCCTAATCATACAGTCTATACTTCTGAAACACCCCATTTATAATTGCTCCCTTCAATCAACACTATTGACAATAGGAACATGGACTCGAGACAAAAGAAAATAATTACATAAAATAGTGCATATAGGCTGAACACGCACTTGTGAAAAACTTGGAATTGAATTCAAGAATATTGAACCTACCTCGATTGCAACTGCATTTCATCACTCTTTCTTGGAGGGAGTGCCAGTAATAATGCATAATTTTGAATAGTTTCCCTTAATACTCCATTCCTAATTTAGGTACACCCTGCCTGCTATGCTGAAAAGTTGGAAGATAGGTGAAATGTAATGAAAGCCAAAGTCAAGGGATAAAAGGACATGTTGGCATGCGTTAAAAGGGAGTCAACCAAGTTAGACTAATTACTGGCATGCAAAGTCCTGATTCCGTTTCCCACACACGAAGACCTATTCACTTTCACTTCATTGCTTTCTATCCATTCTTTTGTGGAAAGTAAGGATCAAACGGCAGCAGAACAGAGCAGCAAATGAGGAAAAGTGAAAGACGAAAGACTTGACATGCAGTGCTGTGCAATGCACTTTACCACTACTAAACTTTGACATAAACTCCTTTAACACATAACCTACAATTCATTTTATAATCCTTTGGCAGATTTGAGTACTTGAGATAACAGAAAGAAAGAAAGAGAGTTGGGCCAAAAAGTTTTCTTAACTTGTTCTTTTGTTTCTAACGTGTTCGCCTGCCGCCGTGGCCGCGGTTATCTCACGCAACCGACGAGCCCTCTTTACGTTTGATATACCATGTTCAATTCAACTCAAGAACAGGAGAAAAGTTTTTGTCTAAATGGGTGATCATAAAAGAGGATGCTTCCCAACTTCAATCACATTCTCAGTGCATGGGCCTTTAACAGAATATGAGGCTCTGTTTGAAGATCAGAGCTTCTATACTGAAGAGTTTCACGATTCAGTTTACTAATTTTTTATTTGATTTATGAATTTTTTTACCCTATAACCTAATCGGGTTTAAATTGGGCACGAATTAGAGAAACTTCTGTACGAGTCGGAACTGATATCTGATTTCAAGAATATCTATTTCTATTTTATTAAATTGGATTTCGAATTCAGAAGATTTGTCGGAACTGAACGCAACGCATAATTGGTCGTTAGTCTAATACTCTTTATAAATGAGCAAAGAATTACGACTAATGAACCTTCACTATCACTAGGCAGAATTTTCCTTCGGTTTTCCAATTTATGATGAAGTTTAACACATTTTTCATCATTGGTACAAATGATCGGAAGTTACGTAATGAGACAGACACTTGTTCCAGAATCCCACAATATTACTAATTAAGTTCGGGCTTCCTGTCTTCATTACATAATGAACGCTGTAGCCTCACTGTAATTTGCTACAATTGCAGAGATGCACTCGTGTTAACTAACCGCAATACCAGTGCATTTTCCTCCCTCCTCATTTTAGTTTGGCTCATTGGCAACGGAAAATGAAAGTAGTGTACCGAATTTTAAATCCTTGTTGGTTGAACATAAATGTCTTTGTTCATGCGTTGGGTTTGTCATTTGCTGCTACTTATTTTACACTGAGTAAGCAAAGGAAGGGCGAGCAATGTATGTTGCGTGTTGCCTTAAACTAACAATATTCATGTCCCATGAAATTCAACCCGGTCTGCTGGGAGAACTGAGCCAGTGCAGTGCAAGAGTATCCGTTTTCAAATGCGGAGATGAAGTGTGAAAACACATAAATACATTATGTTCTACGCAGCAGCATGGAGTTAGAGAAGGGACAATGTAATAGTATAATTCCATAGGGGTAGGATCACTGTAAGCCGAAGCCGGTTGAGTTGTCGGGGCGTGAAAAGTTATGTTATTCCGTATTTTATGAGATCTCCGTGCATGAATGCCTGCCTAGCTGTTCAGACCAGTTGTGCACAACACTTTGGTTAAAGTGACCAACCATGCCAAGGCAAGGCAAGGCAAAGATTTTGGATTTTATTCAATCCTTGTTCATGACTATCAGTCCGTCAGTCAGTCCGTCAAGGTCTCTTACTGGCTGTGGCTATAACCTATTTTCTCCTTGACTTTACACACAATCTTTTTCTATCAAGACGACGAGTTGAGTCATTTCCGCCAACTTTCACCCAACCACCAAAGTCATAACCTCATTCCGCTGCAATGCCCGCGTAATTCAAGGCGAGGGACGTGATGGTCTCATATTCTATTTTCTTTTTTGGTCTCTTGGTCTTCCGTTCAAATGCAACATAAGTACAGTACATCATGGAAAAGAAATCTAAAGAGAAGCAAAGCGAGGAATCGAATTCTACTGCTACTCGTTTCTCAAGTTTCTCGATTATTTTTCCCAAGCTAGCTTCTGTCTTCCTGAAAGACTCAAGAGCCTTGCTGTATCTCCAAGACTTCTAGGACTTACTTGAAGTCACAAGGAAAATTCTTTAGCTGTTACTTGTGTAGTGCTAAACCAAATTTGTATACGGAGAAAATTTGGGTAGCAATACAAGTAATTGCCTTGTCTGCATTATTTTTTTCTCCGCCTACTGATGTAGACCCAGACGGCCCGGGAGTCTAGCTTTCTGAAGCCTACACAATTCTGGGAACAAACTGAGAGACATCAATTTCTTACAATCAATTTTCGTCGCTCTTCGTCATCGAGTCGGCTAGTGATTCCGCCAGACATTGTAGATTGTAAGATGAAAAAGTCAAGTCGAAGAATATACTACTAACGAGTTCTGTCTGAGCAGTTATCATAGAAGAGCGACCTACTTTTATTAGGAAGGAACTTGAGTTGTAACTTATACAATGTATATGCAGATGAATAAGGCATCTCTCGGCGGGTCTGGGCACGGGCACAATTCTTTCTCTCATTTCGCCTTTCTCCGACGATTTAATTAAAGGAATAATAGTTGAGCATATGCTAGACTCCGCCGCTCACTTTCTTTCTCTTCTCTACTGTTATTACAACTAGTCTGGCTTTTACTTTTTATGGCAATGCCTATGTATGTGTAATTTTGCCATAGTAGAGGTAAACATAATGGAAGGAGAAATGACGATGAGTACTAGTCCCAATAGTATGCAGACCGTAAGAAAATTCAAGCGATTGTTATTAGTATGATATCTTTTCTAATTTTTGCAACGGATCTCTTACTTACTCTGGTTATAACATATACCCAACATACTATTTTTCAAGTAGCGTACAAGAATTTGAGAAACAGCTGAATTAAAATACCACGGGTCAGAATTGAGATTAAAACTTCCAAGTCTTACACCCCAGACCCCAGGTGGATAGGCTTCTAACCTATTCGAAATTAGTATAAAAAAACCAAAGCCACAATTTTTCATTAATTTTTGCCCTTCATCCTTGAAATTGGTTTGGCCCTTGCTCACACTTTCTTTCTTGTTTGAGAATTCATCCAGATTTTGTGCATGTGAGGCGAGGACAAGACCCCATACATAAATCTCCATTTACAATCCCCCTAACCCTTTGCAAAGGACATTTCACAGTTCAGCAGCAGCAAGAGGTTTACTAGACAAGAACTCAACCAAGACATCTTTATAGAGCCGCGGATGATTTGGTTGAATTGGTCCGGAGAAAATCCAGTGTCATGCCAGGAGCAGTGTTTCAAGCCTTGGGTATAAGTCAAAGAGCACTATGCTTGCCATGCAATGAGTAACAATGTATTCTTCTTGCTGCTCCTAATGGACTAGGAAATTTTTCCTCGACTAAGGAAAATTTATGGGAGTGAAGATGCGTTGGTAGGGTTGGTGAAACTACTATGAGAATCGAGAATGTAACTTCTCTTCCATGCTTGCTTTAAGTATGTAAGCATGCATAGCGTGTGGAGCAGAAGTCTTTTTTGGATTCTTTCTTATAATGCTTGGCCGGATATTTTCCCATCTGCGGGAAGGACGATTTTAAGTCGGGACGAGATCCTCGTGCTTGGCCTCACACCAATTCCATCCAAGTTTTTGCGGTTTTCATTCCTTTTGCGAAAACGAAGCATCAGCGGTCCTAAGGGTCCATGACGTGGCGGATGAACAAATGCTTTCTTGCATCTTGGCTTTTACCCCAAAGCAAAAGCACGTTTTTGTTGAAGCTGATTCTAGCCTAGCCCTGCCTATCTCACTTTACTTTATGCCTCATAATCACAAGGAGAGTTGAGTGGGAGTAATAACTTGTGTGTGTGTGCTTGTGCAGGGGCTGGATTGTCTTCCCAAAAACCAACATGACATTTCAAATTATAAATGATACGTTAGGGAAGCTTGACTCTAGCTCCAAGCTTTGAAAATGGGTTTGATCCACACCACTCCACTCCATTATCTTCTATTTTTCCCACTTGCATTTGCTTTCCTCTTCTTCTCTACGAAAAGTCATATTAGATTAGTTTCACTCCTCTGACTTTCTCCCTGCGCTTCACTCCAATTGCAAATTTAACTCCCCTAGACAAACTGATAATCCTGGAAGCACATCTGGAGTTGAGGGCATATTACATATGCACAGGCAATGCGTAGCGTGGTACGCCTTTATTCTTCGAATGCGGGTACTTTAGGTGGCATGAATAATTTGATTTTTGTATGCCCGTTGAATGTGTGATTTTTCCACTCAGGGTTCAGTGGTAGGTTGGTTAATTACAAAATGCTAATTTGGTTTGGTCCTTATTGGTGTTCCATAATTCTTTCATTAGAAATTCAATTCGGTTTTTCTCTTATTAATAATGAGTTTTTTTGTTCATTTCAGGTCACATTGTTATGTGCTCCCATTCACTTCGCCATCATCGGGGCCATTCTCCCACCCCAGTTTTAACTGGGAATGGGGGTTCGGATGAAGTGACGGCAGACGACCACGACCACGAACTCCCTGCTGCTGACTCATCTTCAATCTTCTTAACCATGGATGAGTCTAGAATCGCAAGTGACAGTGCTGCTGCTGGGGTCACTCCGAAATCCGATCGGATTGGAGGAGCAGGAATCCCCCTCATCCCTCAGTTGAAAGTAAAACCTGGGCATGAGCTGAAACTCAAATGTGACCTGAACAACACCTATGGGAGGATAATGTGGCTTTTAAATTCCAAACCGATTCGGACGGACAATGGAAGATATTCTATTCAAGGGCCATCCCTAAATAGAGCTATTGAGGGACGTCTCACGATCAACAATGTTTTGCCAGAGGATAATGGAGTCTGGCAATGTCATGAGACCAAGTTCGATGGGAAAGAGCACGTCTCCAAGCCAATCTGGGTCGTTGTTCTGGGTAAGTGAGTGAATAAGGGGTGTGTAGGGCCTGCCTAAGAGCTGTACGTGCATAGTTTATTATGAATTTACAAGGGAAAGCTCTCGGGTCTCTTATTTCTCAAAGTCAGAGTCTGAAATAGATTTGATTTTGTCAACTAAGTCCAACACCCGAGGTGAATACCATAATAGTCCGGAAAACATTTGAAATAAGAATAGGAGGACTGAATTGAGATGAGAGTTCACTCAAGTTTGACTTTGAGAAGATGTCGCATAGGAGAGTAGATGGGCTGGTGGGTTGGGTTCTTCACCAGACTTTGCTTTTGTTTCCTTGAGAAAATAGAAGAAAAGCTGGGAAAAGACCCACGTAAACCTAAACGGAGAACCGTAGGTAATTTGCATTTTCATTTAAAGGACTGAGAGATGTTCTCCCAATGTGAGTGTAGAATGTTATGCTCTCAATCCCATTATCCTCACGCAATGGCATTTTGTCGTCTTTGATAGAGGAAACGATTTAGTTTTGTTTGATCTTCGCTTTCCCCAAAGAGGAGGGAAAAAGAGAAAGAGCAAAAGGGACTTTAGAGTGAATTTTTATGTTTGTTCTATTTTCAGCGGCACCTCGGGCAGTCCATTTGGAGTTCGATGGTCGAAGACTTTCCCCAACGACCGGACCATCCAACCGTGTCACGTACCGAGAGAAAGACAATATTTCCATCCAGTGCGTTGTCGAAGGAGGAAATCCTCCACCAAGAATCTATTGGTTCTTCAATTCTAAAAATGTCACCAATAGTAGTCACCTTATGTCAGACTATTTGGAAGATGACAAAGTGTACCTCACGCGGAGTTCCTTTCGAATTGATAATGTGACAAGGACGGATCATAACAAAAGTGTTATTTGTGTTGTGGATCATGAACTACTTCCAGCTAGTGGATCTGCTTCTTCTAGTTCTACGAGTGCCCCGTCTTCAGATGCCCCTTCTTATTTAAGGACTTCCGCTTACTTCAACATTGAATGTGAGTCAAATCATTTATTTTGTCATTTGAGAAAGACTCGCACCTGGCGGTCAAAATTTGGTATATAAGTTTTATTAAATGAGTGCCGAAACCAGTCATGACACAAAAGGAGGAGGCCACACACTCAGTTAAGACTTTATTCAAACCCTCCTTTTCCCGTTCGCACAAATCATCCTCAAGGCCTTTGAGACGTCTCAAGTTCTTTGAGGACTGAAACCGGTGGTTTATAGTAGACTTCTTTATTTTTCAACGGTGCGCAAAGCAGTTAGTAACGTATATGGTCAATCATCACGCAATTAGCTCCTCCTTTCTGGTTTGCGGATGAACAGCTCAGCCAAGTCTTGCCTTGCCTTGGCTATGAATCATGGTTTTCGTTTCGGGATGCCTCGACAAGAACATCCAGGGAGGCTTTGTGCCCTGTCTGCCTTAAGCAAATGGCAAAGGTTCAGAGGCTTTAGCTAAAACCACAAATCAAAATGCAGCTGGCGCCCAAATTGAGGAATCATGAATAGGAAATGATGGGAGTATGCTGCAATGGACTGTATGTTGGTATGGGAAGAGAATAGAATGGAAAAAGTTTAGGAGGAATCAGAGCATGTAGCGTGATATGGTAGCTGTGATGTGGCTTGCCTTGGCCAAGAATGTCCATAATGTACTCTGGCAGGACTCTGATTGTGGAAAATGTTCCCCGTCATATTCACTCAGTCAACTCTAATAATATTCTTGCAAATATTTGTGGAAAATGTCATATTTTCATAGAGAGACGAAGGGAAAGCATAGCATAAGCTGAATCTGTCATGTATGTCATGCATTAAACTTGATTGCGGGACAAAGTATAAAAAATAAGATAACTCCCGCCTCGTCTCCCGCCTTTCTTGCCCTCGCCAAGCTCAAGCTGCCAAAGTCTTGCCTTTTTCTTCGGATTGGGACGTGGAATGCATAATTCATGCTGCCCATTTCCCCCTATCTGTCTTTATAGTGAAAGCTGTGCAGTGTGTTTTTGAGAGGGGTAAGGCGAATGCCCTATTGAGGTGAAAGCTTGGTGAAAACTTTTCATACAGCTTTTGAGAAATAGGAGTGGTCGTATCGAAAAAATCATGTCAGTTTGTTCTGAAGAGGATGAACAGAAATATGAGGCAGAAAAGGTGAAGGGGAATAATGTCTATATATCTTTGCAGCTTATTCGCAACAACCCTTTTCCGTAGCCTAGCTTTAATATTGGATTTCGTTCTGACTAGGCTCTTGGTCTGACTTACTTTAATAAATGTGAAAAATCTTACTATATGATTTTTTATGTGTTAAAATTAAGTTAATATCTAATGAAGCCAGAGAATCCTTTGTGAGAGATATTGAGATAAAACTACCCACTCTGATGGAGTAAACTGCTTTAAAATTGTAAGATTGAATTAAGTTGACTTTTCAAAATATCGGACGTTTGATATTTGTTCCTTTCAAAACGGAACCTACTAAAAGTGCTGACCCAAACACATTTCATAGACTCTAGACTCTCAACTCCTGACGCTAGGTTCAATGCTCAGCTCTACAAGTTAAGCTGAGAATGGTTGTGTTCATAAATA
>WJEZ01001538.1:0-17055 GCA_009869925.1 Thalassaphorura encarpata
CCCGATCTAAATTGACCCATATTCATGATACCTCCACCACCACCTCCACCAGCAAGACCTCCATGGCCATGACCATGATGTATATGCAAATGTCCACAAAATCCCATTGGGATTACAAAAATTGCAATTAAGCAGACTGATGATATAATTGAATGCATTCTACGTCGGTACTTTCTGAATTCGAAACGAAATGAAATTATGTGTGCTGTGGCTATTGCCTTGGTCTACTTTTGTGGAAGAAGGAAAGGGAAATGAAAGGAAGAGTCAAAATCAAGTTCAAGGGCTAAGGCAAAAAGCCAAATGCAAAGGGAGGAATTTGAAGGTCTCTTTTTATTTCCAAGGCTAACCAGGAAGGAAGGAAAAGGGTCTTTTTAGGTCCGGCTCACGTTCGGATATCTGGAGTCAGTTTTTCCTCTGTCCTTTTTATTGCCCAAGCCTACCACACTAATTTTCAAGGATTTATTTCATCTTTGTGGAAGGTAAGGCAGTAGTTACAGAAAACTACAGTGTGGACCTGTTTATCATCTTACCATGCACGATGCGAGTAACTTTCCTTTATTTAGAATTTTCGTGATGATCCTTCTTTTAAAAATCTAATGTTGTGGATAAGAGGTGTCTAAGAATAAACCAGATTGGATTAAGGCATAAGGCTTGCCTTAAGTGACTACCTGAACCCGGAACCTTTTTACATTATTACGTAATTTCCACTTTACACCTTCGACAACTATCCTTTCCTTTTTTCTGGTTGACCATGACCGTGACCGAGAATTTTCAGTGACCTCCTAACCTTGGCCAACGTAATAACCTCAACCTGGTATAAAAGGGTCTCATTTGAGTTAAACACTCACATTTTGCATTTCAAGAGCATAGCTTAGCATATTTTTCAAACATTATTACACTTTTTGATAAAATGAGATCAGAATTATTTATTTTGGTGATTTCTGCCCTGTCATTTAGTGAAGGAATATATTTACAGCAGAATTCGTTGATTAAGACTGGACGCTCTTGGCTGAGACAACCCAAGGTACATTTATACCAGAACAGACAACTATTCTAATTTTTATATACATTAGCATGTAAAAATTTAAATAGAACAAACAACATTCATTCACAGAAACGAATATTGGTCCAACCTTTTATATTTTTATTCTGAATTTATTTTAGGTGGTAGCCGCCGTAGCCCCTGTAGCTTCTGACGCCAGCGATGTAAAAATTTCAGGAACAATAGCAAATGTCAAAGTTCAAAGGCCAGATTCAAGCACAAGGGCAAGGGCGACAAGAACCCTTTCCTACGAATGACCTGAGTCAAGGCGTTACCCCTTTGAGAGGATGTGGAAATGGACGATGTTTCTTTGGATGGCTTGGCTTGGATTTTGGTGGTCCAGCCCCAGCAGTGGGACTTGGGCCCCCGCCTTATGCGACGCCTATGGAATACTGCGAAGAAGTATACGACCCCCATTTTGACACTTACAATGAAGTATGTACACCTGTTTAAATTCATTGTATAGTAGCAGATTCAGATTTTGACCTATTGTTGATTTTAATGCATTGTAAATTATGCGAAATAAAAAACGTTAAAAACTATCCAAGTTCATTTCTCATGCATCAGAATCTAGATTATTTATTAATTATATCATCAAAAAGTATGAGTACACCTGTTTAAATTCATTGTATAGTAGCAGATTCAGATTTTGACCTATTGTTGATTTTAATGCATTGTAAATTATGCTAAATAAAAAACGTTAAAAACTACCCAAGTTCGTTTCTCATGCATCCGAATCTAGATTATTTATTAATTATATCATCAAAAAGTATGCAAATCATCTGCGGCATCTCACCCATTACATTTGACTGATTCACTAATTTATCAAATATTTAATTAGTAATACTCTGCATTATAATCAAACGTACTCATATTAGGTCTTTTCCAAGTTAATAATAAATTTACAACTGAAGTCAAAATCACAATCTTGAGTAATCCTTGGAAATGTCGTTTGTTTGATTTTGAAAAAATCCCCAGCTCTCCAATGTAAAAGTTGGCAAGAGCGTATAAATCCTTTTTCCCATTTTCCAACCCTTGGAAAAGAACTCAAAAATAATTTTGAAGTTTGAGTAATTCGATTAACAAGGTTGAGCATGTAATATGAGATAAAATAAATAATAGCACCCATTGATGCAAAAATGACGACAAAGAAATTATTCATGTTGCCAAAAAGATAAATGAAGGAATAAAATGTGACTACAATGAAAATACACATGACAGCGATTTGCAGGGCAGTCATTTCCCCCACTAGGCTAAGGTATCGATAGTGAATGACCTGAAGAGTCCGATAACGTTGCAAAAATTCCTTCCTGTCTTTAAATCTGGAAGACATGGATGGCTGATTTCTATAATTGAATGAATAAATATTAAATTGGACCTAACCTAATCATTTTCCATGTAAAAACTAAAAACAAACCTTGTCCATGTCTGAAGCCAAAGTGCTGTCCCATTAAAATAAGTAATGATGACCAAAAACATGGAAAAGCAAAGGGCACAATCTACCATGATAAAATTCATGACGCCAAGTCCTATGAAAATTTTCCATCCGGGGATAAAACTCAATAGATTTAAAATCTGAAGAGATTTTAAATTATAAGAAAGAAGTGTTGCAAATGCAGGGCCTGTTAGAATCGTCATTGTGATCGGAACTCCAATAATCACTTTACGAAATTTTTCCAACCCGTCATCTTTTCTTGCTTGATTTATTCTGTGTATTCTGGCTGTAGAAATTTATGAGCGATTAGCAGTAGTAACCAAACAACACTAAAATATTATTTTTCATACCCATTTCATCATTAAAAGCAAATGCAGAATTTAGTACAGTGCCAAGTTCTACGGAATGTGTCAAAATTAGGATTTGGGAAGACCCGGCAGCTACAAGGACGGACAATGGGACCAATAACATGATTGTTTCCCAAGCCTCAATATCCAGAAATGCAATTGCATACAGATTGTAAAATCCAATCAGAGTTTGGTTGACAAGAAAAAATAATGCGGTAAATTTCTGCAGACTTAATTTCCATTGACACTCTTCATGAACGAGCGTGTGAGTAGCACTATTCCAAACCCATGGCATTACTCTCAAGTAATATCCACCCGTTACGCAAAAATTTATAGCACTATAAGTTTTTTCTGATATCATTTTGAACTACAATTTAGGAATATTTTACAAAAGCGAAACAAGAACTATGCTAGGCAAGAACTGGGCTCAGACTTGTAAATACGCAGTAAGTTAATGAAAGCGACAAAAGTTACTCGGGCCATGTCTTACCGAATTGGCATTTGGCATTCACTTATCAAAATTAAATGAAATATTCCATTCATTATGAATAATGCTACTACTCCACCTGCCAAGGAACAATATTTCTGTACCATAAATAAACAAAATAGGGATAACGCTAATATGTCCAGCTGGCCTTGTAGTTCGCACAAATCGAAACAACTTTGGCATTCAATTTCTTGTTAAAATTGGATAAATGGAATATGTTCAACATTTGCTGTACGTCATGCACGTAGCTTCATGTATTCGTCGAAATACTAGAAACAAACAGAAAATGAAAGCGTGATAAAAATCTTATTACATTGAGGTGTCAGTTTTTTTACTTAGAAAGTGCCACATAATGGCTAGGCTACCCACCCTTTTAAGTGTTGTGTACTTCTACAGGTGTATCACTAAATTATGATTTTCACTTTTACTTTCCTAGCTATATTGATCGACTTCACTTAATGTCTCAGGTGGTTGTACTTCTTAATATCAGGAACTAAATTGGATCCGACCAGTAATTTGGTTAAACTCTTGTTCAAGCAATTCCTCCGATATCACCTAATATATCAAACAACTGGAACACCGAATTGCCAAATTCCTTAGGTTTAGGTTCCTTAGGTTATTAAAATCAGGAAGTAAATATTCGTCATTCTACATCATAGAGGTATAATACCTATACTAGTATAGGTATTATACCTCTATGTTCTACATTTGTATACATAGCTCTGGCTTCAAGTAATTAAATGTTAAAACCTAGAGCCATGAATTCATAATTTTTAAACACGACTAAAGTTAATTAAAGTTTTTATACAAAAGGAAAACGATAGGATTAGTTAGTATAGGAGTATAGAATTACGTGACCAACTCATATATCCTTTAATCCCTAAAATAAAAGGATTGTCGACTTACAATAAATCGGACAACGAACGTCATACGAGTTGTCAATTGAAAATTCAAATTAATTTCTTACGAAGCAATTTTATTACTTGTGGAGGTAAACACTATTTGTATTAAACTTTTATGAATAAATATTATTTAAGTTTGTAAATATTCATGAGTTGAGTTCTCTTCAATTTTCAATTTTGAACGACCAACGTGAAAAATAATACAAAGCAAAACTGATGACGTGAGGATTATTCTTTACGTATAATTCTTCGTCTCCGATCTAAAATGCATTTAACTGTACTAGTAGTCTTAGGTCATGTACTAATGGAGGTAATAGTCTGGCACTTTAAAAAATTGTGAATATTTTAAGGAGAGGAGGATGAACGAAACGACAAAATGGGCTTTAGTTTTTCTCTTAACATTTGTCATGTTACAGGATTTGGAAATCCGAAACAAGTTTACAAGAATCAGGGTTTAAATAGCACACATGTACAGGCAAATGTAAAAGTAAAAACATAAAAGTTCCAATACTGTGGGACCGAGCCTAAGGCCCAGGTCCTGACGACGTGAGTGACTTTATAAAATGATATGCGGAATTCGAAATATTGTAATCTTGTATTTCACAGTACCGTCGCTACATATTTCAGGCCCTGAGCCAGAGATTAGGCCACAACCCAATGTCAAAACTTTATGCAGTAAAATTTGTTTTTTAACTCTTAATTTAACTAGCTACTAAATTGCACGGTAGCCCCGGTTCGCATATTAATTAGATTTGATTCCTCTAAGCTGAGCGCTTTGCCTTTTTGCACGTTTGTGTACATGCAGCTATTTTTGCTTTATTCCGATGACAGAGAACAATGAATTTAGCCCGTCAGTAGTTGGAAATATGTTAATGTCGAATATTATCTTCCACGTACAAGCAATACGACATGGAAAGTTTCCTATCAGAACAGAGTTCAAGCTGTTGAGAGTTATTTCATTATTTTGCAATGAGTAAAACGCGCAAAGCGTGTTAAAAATTGGAGAATATTTTAAAAACACCAACAAACACTCACAACTTATTTTTCATTTTTAATAATATGCTACTTCAGAAAAAGCTCCACAAGGTAAAATTATCCTATCCTTTAAAATGAAACTCAGGAAAATTACAAAGCTATATCCACAGGGCCCGGTTAAGTAATTGATTGTGATACAGTTCCAATGTTCGTGCCATAGAGATGTCACACTTCTATGGCTCCACCCCTGACGCACCGTTACTTTCTTTGTTCACACCCGCGAAGTTCAAAAATTCAATGCCACATCAATTCCCGCCTTTTTTGATACTCTATGGCCGCATCGGTGACGCACCGTCACTTTCTTTGTTCACACCCGCGAAGTTCAATCAATCAGTCAATTCGAGCCTTTTTTAATTCCACTATGCCAAATTAAACAGAATTGGCAAAATTCATGAAATGCAACTCATTGAAATATTGAAAACTAACAAATGTAAATAAAAATGGGCTTGATGAGAATAATATTTGTAATCAATTTAGGGCCTTGTTCCATTTTAAAAATTCATGAAATGCAACTCATTGAAATATTGAAAACTAACAAATGTAAATAAAAATGGGCTTGATGAGAATAATATTTGTAATCAATTTAGGGCCTTGTTTCATTTTAAGAATATCATATGGCTAATGCGATTCGTTTGTCAGAAAGTCAATATCTACTATACTGTTAATTATCGACCTACTCAAGAAGTTAGAGATGCTTTAACGAACAAAACTTATTAAACTTCAAATACGAGAAACTATTAGAAATCTACTTGATTTTATTCACAATTTTTGCTTGTAATACATTAGTAATGTGCATGAGCTCTGACTGACTTATTATTATTTTCATTACATTCTCCCTCAACAAGTACTCTTTCAATCCATGGTGTACTAATTTTCTGGTGACTTATCATCTGAATCGTGTTATGACTTATGAGCACATTTTTTGGTAATCAGTCGATAGATAAGGGTTTTATGTGAATTAATTAGTAGAAGTCTGGAGTCTGCCCATTTATTCCGTCCTCCATCTGATGAGACTTGAGTTATTCACATTATATTATTTTCTAGTATAACTGAGATTTAAATATTGAATCCCATGTCCCTCATGCATTTTTTATGGGCTTCAATCAAGTCTTGGCAATTTTCTTCACCTCGTTCCACAATGCTGAAAATAATATTAGAGAATCACGTCAAAATGAAATGATAGATGTGCTCAAGTATTCCAGTGTGCAAAATTATATTTACCAGGCATCTCGAACTCTTTTCGTTTCTGGACAAGCACAACATGCTTTACACGCGGGTTTCTTCTGTTCACCCTCCTTTCCCACAACAGTACTGTTAGAATTACTGATTGGTTTGGCCTCTGGCATTTTAACTTAGGTTAGGTAGTTGCTTTTAGGTCACTGTAATTGAATAAAATACAAATCAATTTCATACACTTACTGTTTCTGACAGCCAAAACACGTATTCCCTTCACCCTTGCTCTTTCTTGAAGGCTTAAAACTGGCAATAAATTACGAACCTTTCTTAAATTAATTCCAGTCGCGTATAATTCAGCTCGAGGATACCGATTTACTGCAAAACGGATGAGGTGAGTAAAAATTACGTCAGAATTGATTCGAGGAGAATGAGATTTTCACACTTTTGCACTCGAACTTGTGTAAATTTTTAGCACTTTTCATTCGCGCCGTTCATCCTCGTGTGATTTTTTCTTCCTTGCGGGAATTCTGGACTCCGCACTTTCCGCAAAAGTCCGGGAAACGCTCTTGGTCTCTTGTCTGCTCCGCTCCGACTTTACTTTAGGGTTCTTCCATCGGTGCCTTCAGTTCTCAGCGTACTGCACTGCTTCGTCTAGGGTCTAGTGTCAAAGGTCAAGAACAAAGTCTGGATCTACTGTCACCGTTTGTCGTCAGTCTTAAAGTCAGAGGTAATTATGCTTCATCTGCTCAAGCTAAGTTTTGCCTTATGCCACGATGGACTCATATCGTTTCGCATGTAAAAACAATGAAAATGGCAAATGTACGTCATTTGACACTGATATTTTCTTCCAGCATCCAGATCCACGTCCGTCACATAATGTCTTTCTTGGAACCGAATACTGAAATTTCGGAAGAAGACACTTTTTCTATCCTAGTTGCTACAGATAATCATTTGGGTTATAATGATACGGAGCATTTGGATCGAGGTAGAAAAATAGAAACTTAATTTTAGCCCAGGAATCCTTTATTCACTAGCTAACTTTGTAAGAACAAAGTCTGGATCTACTGTCACCGTTTGTCGTCAGTCTTAAAGTCAGAGGTAATTATGCTTCATCTGCTCAAGCTATGTTATTGCCACGATGGACTCATATCGTTTCGCATGTAAAAACAATGAAAATGGAAAGTGGTCATCATTTACATTATATTTTCTTTCAGCATCCAGATCCAGGTCCGTCACATAATGTCTTTCTTGGAACCGAATACTGAAATTTCGGAAGAAGACACTTTCTCTATCCTAGTTGCTACAGATAATCATTTGGGTTATAATGATACGGAGCATTTGGATCGAGGTAGAAAAATAAAAACTTAATTTTAGCCCAGGAATCCTTTATTCACTGGCTACTTTGTTTTGTTTCATTTCATTTACAAGAAAACGACAGTTTCAACACATTCGAGGAAATTCTAACGATTGGTAATACACGAAATGTGGATTTTGTTCTCCTTGGTGGTAGATTTATTTCATGAGAATAAACCAAAACCTGCCACATTTCACCGAACAGTTGATATCCTTCAACGTCATTGTCTTGGCTCAAAGTGAGTTACACATGTCTTGTAATCAAGTTTCACTGTAACCTTATTTTTTCTTTCTATATGTTGTAACTAACACATTTTATATTTGTACAGGCCTGTTGAGTTTGAATATTTAGGAGATCCGACCAAGGATTTTCGTGGTTCATCGACAGCACAAGTCAATTATGAAAATCCGAATATCAATATTGGACTCCCAATATTTACTATTCATGGGAATCATGATGATCCGATTGGTGCCAAAAAGAAAAGTGAGTTAAACTTGTCCTGTAATAAAGATTCACGTATCCTTATTTTCTTCTAATTGTTGTAACCAACACATTTTATATTTGTACAGGCCTGTTGAGTTTGAATATTTAGGAGATCCAACCAAGGACTTTCGTGGTTCATCGACAGCACAAGTCAATTATGAAAATCCGAATATCAATATTGGACTCCCAATATTTACTATTCATGGGAATCATGATGATCCGATTGGTGCCAAAAAGACGAGTGCTATTGATCATTTGGCTGCTGCGAATTTGCTGAACCATTTTGGTCAACCTGAGAATGTGACTGAATTTTCAATCCGTCCACTCCTATTCACGAAAAGGATTAACACATTTGGCCATTTATGGACTTGGGAATTTGAGGGACGAGCGCCTTTATCGACTTATGCGTGATAATAAGGTAAAAGACGAAACAACATGTGTTTATTGTTTTAATTAAATTGAATTTCAATATACTAGGTTACATTTCTCCGCCCAGAAGCAGATGGGACGACTTGGTTCAATATATTTGTCATACATCAAAACCGGCAAAAACGAGGTCCAACAAATTATTTTCCAGAAGCCTACATCCCTGATTTTATGGACCTTGTCATCTGGGGTCACGAGCATGACTGTCGGATCGATCCAGAACTGTGCGGTGGAAGAGCCGAGGATAAAGCTTGTTACATTATCCAACCTGGAAGTTCTGTAGCTACTTCCTTATGTGATGGAGAAGCCACTGATAAATACATTTGTCTCCTCCAAGTGAACAAAAGGAATTTCAAACCAACAAAAATCAAACTGGAAACCGTCCGACCCTTTATATTCTCAGACGTATATACAAGTGACATCCTCAAAGCTAAAGTCAAGGAGCCTGCAAAGAGTGTTGAAACTTATGTTCAGGCTAGAGTCAAGGCTTTGATTGAGGAGGCATATCAGAAATTGACGGGTCATGAGAAACAACCCCTATTACCACTCATCCGAATTCGTGTCACTTATCAAAATGACAATGAACAATTTAATGTCATGCGATTTGCACAACAATTCTCTAATGATGTGGCGAATGAAGATATTCTTCTGTTCAAGAGAGCGATTGGAAAACGTGAAGAAGGAGGAGAAGAAATGGACATTGGAGCTCTTCAGGAAATGATCATGCAAACGGAAAACGAGGTTTGTATTTTAGCATTTGCCCATTAGCAGAATTTTTATCATTAGAGTAATTTTGGATTGGTTCTTGATTTTAGAATTTGGATGACCTCGGATCTCACGTTGAGGAAATCGTGGAGCGACATTTTGCGAATGAAAGAAGCAAGGGTCCAGCTGGACAGAATCTTGAGATTTTATCGGAGAAAGGTCTTTCGGAAGCCGTGAGAACTTGTGTTGAAAAAGGAGACAAGGAAGTTTTGGGTATCATCATTGAGTAAGTCAAATCAAAAGGCTGATTTCTTACTTGATGTAATTTCTAGTTAATGTATTTTGTAGAAATCTAAACAAATCAACTTTCAATTTGACGGTTCTGTTTTTTTTTTCTAGTTCACAAATTAAGAAAATGATGGATCATCTAATAAGGCGTAATGTTACGGCGGATACAATTGAAGAAGAATTGACAACTTGCAGGGAGGCTCGCATCGCACATGCTGATCAGGAAATTGCTGAGGTAAGTTCGATCATTTTTCTTTTTTACCGTATTCCATGGTAAATTATAGGCAAATTCTTCACAGATCTAAAAAATATTGCAATTATTTTGCAATGATATTGCAAAATCAATTTAGCTGCACGGTATATTTTATTCAAGCACCGAATAATTTATTTTATTTCAATTCAATTAATCATCATCAGAAAAAAGTTTGAAATTCTTCATAATCCTTGTATGTAAATTGGAATTCGTTACTTCCAACAAACACAAATGCTAAAAAATCATAAGAAAGAAAACACATGTGAGAAAATAGGGTTAAGTGCTAAAAATTATTGGCCCAGCATATTCGTCAAGTTCCATCTAGGAGTTTCCCTTCTCAACTTGCCACATTTTACTCTAATGCTTTGCCATTCTGCGCTTACCTTGAAATGAGACAAGTTGAGCCTATTTCCGATCTTCATTTACTCATCAACACATATCCAATTGTTCCAACCCAAAAACTTGTCACTTTTGTTTTTGTTATTACTCAGATTGAAATTTAAATTTTACACCGGGGTTTTGAACTGAAATAGTTAGAAATGTACGAAAGGAATTTTTATGTGGTCAGTTAGTTTTAGGGAATTTGATCTGGATGCAAGAATTTGAGTGATTGCTAATTAAAATGAGTGGGGGTGACAATAATGTGAGTCAAGGACGTGAAATTCCGTCTTTTATGGATGTATCGATGGAAGATGGGACCGGGGGAACTACTGTCGTGACCCTTGCCAATCTAACGTCTGTATCTGCATCTACATCTTCGTCAGCCCCAAATCCTGTCATAATGACAAATTCTCATATTAACAACAACAAAATTGATTACGAGACAGAGCATCCTTTGCAAATGGAATTATGTACAGAACAAGAAGTTGAGGAAGCAGAAGAAGTTGTACAGCTAGAACATATTTCTGAAATGATTCATGTAAATGAACATGGGGAAGAAGTTCAAGTGCAAACTTTGCAGATCGTTGGAGATGATCATGGACATGGACATCACCCCGCCGTCCTTCATCATCATCAGCACATCCCTTGTATTCTCTCTGATCATGTACTGGACGGAGGAAGACAAATTATTATTCAATCTGGTGGAATTGTAAATGTGGATGGAATCCCTGTCCCTGTCTCCGTTGCATCGACCAGTCATAGTGGAGATAAATCTGAATTTACTACAATGAATTTGGAGGATTTGGATGTTGTAAATAATTTTAATTCTCATATCCTCACTTTGGGCTATCATGAGATTCCAAGAATTCCTAGTCAGGATCAGGATCAAGATCCAATCCAGCAGCAACAACGCCACGAGCCAACAACAACTCAGCCAATTTCTACCCCTGGGGAAGAAACTGAACAATTGATAAATCCAGCAACAGTCACGGTTAAACCCGCACATTTGGGAACAGCAGCTTTCCTTGGGATTGGGAGTAAAGCTAGTGAACATCTCCCATTTGGATTCCAGGGTCAAGGGCTCCATACTCAAAGTCAAAGATTTTGTCTCAATGTCTGGCATTTTTTTAAACGATTAAAAAGATGTCCAGGGCTATTAGACTTAAAAAATGCACAAGGGCTAGCAGCGGATGCTCTTAATGTTGGGACAAAAACAATTGGAAGAGTTGGGAAAAGATTTCGGGAAGGCAAAATCTCATTTCATCATTGGGGCGATAAGAAGAAAAAATCATTAAGCAGTGTACATTTATTTTACACTTTTTTTGGCTGTGAATTAATTAATCGTGCACGTTGCTCAAAATACTTTTTTATCAAGAATTACATAAAGTATTAAAGTAGTTATACAACATTTTATGGACTTAAGGGTTAGACGTATGTGAAGTTAGAAATTACCAATATTTAGCACTGGAAGTTTGATGATTAATTGTTCCTCAGGTCCGTGAAGCTCTGAAAGNGCACGTTGCTCAAAATACTTTTTTATCAAGAATTACATAAAGTATTAAAGTAGTTATACAACATTTTATGGACTTAAGGGTTAGACGTATGTGAAGTTAGAAATTACCAATATTTAGCACTGGAAGTTTGATGATTAATTGTTCCTCAGGTCCGTGAAGCTCTGAAAGGAAGAAAAAGTAAGACAAATGGAACTGGAGGAGGAAATAGTACTGGAGACGAAAGTGAAGAAGTCGTCGATGACGATGATTCTCCACCCGCCAGGGGTAAAGGACGTGGAGCACGCGGCGGTGGAGCAGCCCGAGGAGGTCGTGGACGTGGGGGGAAAGAAAAAGTAAGACAAATGGGACTGGAGGAGGAAATAGTACTGGAGACGAAAGTGAAGAGGTTGTCGACGATGATGATTCTCCACCCGCCAGGGGTAAAGGACGTGGAGCACGCGGCGGTGGAGCAGCCCGAGGAGGTCGTGGACGTGGGGGGAAATCCAGAACGCCAAGTGAATCTCCGGTCAGAGGGTCAAAGGCAGGATCATCAAGGGGTGGGGCGGCAAGGGGAGGTCGAGGTCGTGGGAGAGGAGGTCAAGCTCCTCCAGCAAATCAGGTAATTTAAAAATTGCTATTTCAGATTTGGTAAATGGAACTTAATTTAAAACAACATTGTTTATTTCCAGCCTAAACTTCCAGTTTCCTTCCGTGGAGGAGCAGCAGCTTCATCCTCAGTGATTCAGTTTGACAGCAGTGGAAGTGAATAACTTTTTCCATGTATGTTCTTGTCTAATTTTTAACTTCCACCTGAAATAGTTTTAGCGGTTATGTTTTGAGTAGGTTTTACTGAACTGCTTTGTTCCTTCGTCCTTTGATATTAAGTGTAGAATTCAGCATTGCATTTACACTTCATCAAGTGGCAAATAAAATTTTCAGCCTTAAGTATTGCAAAACAAAGCCGTTAATCATCAGTCTAATAATTATGTAATCGTTCAAGAATACCAAAATAGGATTTTTGATTTATTCAATATATGTGATTTTTTTTACTTAATTCAGTCCTAGGGTCCTTAGCACAATTAGATATCCAAAAATACGACTAGGGCCTATTCTACATATTTAAATGTTTGTTTTTATATCTCTCGTTCGTTATACTACACGTCACTTTTGCGTTGAATAAAATATACCTATTGCTATTGCATTATTTTCAAGAACTGAATTTGTTTTTGTAGCACCTTAGATTTATCAAGTTTAACGGTGAACCTGCACCTGCCGCATTTGGAAGATTTTTCATTTACTAAAAAATATTATATATCGTAGCCCCAACCCCCATTCGTTGCATCTTGCACATTATAGATTATTTTTCTTCGTTTTCGTGTACCTGTATGGATTAAAATAAATAGATTCTCAACTCATGGTCATCATCAGTTCAGTCCAGGCAGTTGAATTCAGTAAAGAATAACCAAATCAGTCAGTTTCTTCAAGCCTAGAAGGAAAATAATAATTATTTTTTAGCTGTGTACGTCGTATAATGAAAATAATAGTATGGCTGAATTATATTTTGTAAAATCAGGTCATCGTTGACACACATCCCGTAGGCGTACCTTGAACTATTTGAGACCAATATTATGCATGAGTTGTTCATACACAGTCCAAGACATGGCAGCAACCAAGGTTCGTCGAACCATACGAGGCATCAATCCTTTAAAATATCCCTTGACTCCGTATTTCTGTGTTAAAAAAAGATATATTTTAGAATTTTGCATACAAAGACATTCAAAGTCAACCCTTCGTTAAAATCGTACCTGATAAACATACGCTATGACTGGTGGGATTGACTGAAATTTATTTGGAAAGAGTTGCATTTTAGTTTTGATGACGTCAGCAGGTTGAGTGACAACTAGATTGATAATTATTATATTATTCTCAATTATTTATCTTATTGTTAGTTAAATAAAATTACTTACCCGATGCTCCACAGCCAGCAATGATTCCACAAGAAAATCTCACATAAGGGGCCACATTACTTCCATCCATCCAATCCTTTGGAACTAAATTCTTTGTAGAAGTGTACATCATAAAATATAGGCCTGAAAATGGAGCATCTCTAAGGAGGGTTGGTAAAAGGCCACAGGTCAACCCACGCATTCCTTCGCCCTTGTAAATCAGTTGAAGGGCTTCACGAATACTGGTGTATTTGTACATGCGACTCTGTGAATTTGATAAAAAAACACAAAATGCAAAAAATGTGGTCAAAGTTTTCCAGACTAGACGGCGGATTTTCAGATTAGGTCAAGGGAAATGGCCTCAATAATTTTTAATAATACAAATATTTGTCCTCCTCGCATACGAAGAGTAAACAAGTGTTAAAAGGCGCACTTTAGGCATAATCTTGATATAGGGGTAAGTGTTGAGTTCATCATTAGGAAATTTTATATGCTCTTATGGAATTCGATGGGTTAAAAAAATTATCCTGTAAATTAACCTAGCAGGCTATTTACGAGTGGTGTCTGCTCAAGTTTAAGGTCAACATTTCTGTTCTAGCTCTAGCTAATCTTTAGATGGTCAATGTCTCATTCTTCCTTATCATCTTCGTCGAGTAAAAACTTAAGAGTTGAAAGTCTACGCCTTTCGTCTTAATGACTTTGAAAAGGAGGTGTGTTCCTCTTTATCAAGCTTTCAACGCCTTAGGACAAGAGAATGTAATAGGATATGATATCACTTCTCTACTTTTCTGTGCAAACAAGCAAATATTTCGTAAGCCCGAATCGTACCACTACCACTACTAAATTCGAAATTCTTGTACTCGTAATCGTTAATGACTTTTGGGTAATCCTACGGTATTATTTTTGGTACTGGCTTTTCATGTGTTCTCAATCTGAATCTATTTAACAAATTCAAACTCTTCCACATACTTAATTTTCCCCTAAGGAATATAACTACTGTACTTGAGAAGAAATAATAATTAATTCTATAACTCAAGAGAAGTCATCTTTAATGCGAAGAAGTTTTTAAATCGAAAGAAACTTGAACCTATTAAATTAAAATCACATTATAGCAAACTATGAGTTTCAAAATCCGCAATCAGTACGTTATGAGAAAGTGGAATAAATTTCCAAATGCTCAAGGAAAAGGTCAAGCTTGAGACTGGTGACTTGTTGACAAGAGGTGGCAAAGGTCTTTCATGCATTCCGCTATACAGATATAACAATTTCTGCTGCTGGCAATGAAAGGTTATGTATGGATAATTGTAACTTTTCAAGATGATAAGGAAGTCTAATACAAATACGCAGTAACTATAAACTGTGGCTAAAGGAATTCCCTTCTTCAACTCCTTGTCCGTCTTGTACTCGACTCTGACGTAACATTAGTTTTAACATAAGGTCAGGTTATAGCAGGGTGGTTAAATATAGCTATAGACTTGACTCATTCAATAGGAGCGACTAAAAAGGCATTTGAGAACAAAGTTTCCTAACCAAATAAGGAATTCGGGATCATTTTGTTATATTGCATCTGGAATCGGGATTCTTAAAGATTTGACATACCTCAAATCGGGTTTTAATGACTGTGAATGGGATCATTGTAACTCCGCTGATGCAACGCCCAGTAACTCCAAGAAATCCAGATTGAAGAGCTGTGGGTTCTTCTATTTTAAAAATTATCCTCAGTCCATGAATTGAAGCAAAGTAAAGGCCAACTCCTGGAACACATCGTGTCAAGGACTGCAATTGCAAAACATTCACACGAAATGATAATTTAGTATCTAATTTCTCTCAATGGATAAGTGGAAACAAAAAATAAATGTTATTCTTTGAACATAAACGATGAACTTACCGGAGCCATTCCTCTCCATAGCCCAGTAAATTTTTCATCTCGGACAATGTGTCCGGCAATTGTGAACATTCCATTCTGAGCTGTGGTTCTGCGCCAAAGAAATTTACTTTAACTTTGTGACGTTTTGTTAAATTTGAATAGTTTAGAAGGAATCTTGCTCCTTACCCTATCATCGGAGCTTGAATCCGGGTTTTGAGCAAGTCTAACGGTTGAAACAATACCGTAGAACATGTTCCCGAAATTGATCCGACGAGGAAGGATTTTACAACGGGGTTCTGAAAATAAATTATCAAAATCCTTAGGAGTTCCGCTATATTATTGCTAAATATTAAAATAGCAATAGTGAAATACTTACAAGAGACTTAATATCCATAAATCGATCGATTAGGACCGACGGACGAGTAACGTCTGAAAAGGTCAAGGGTTCTTTGGCCTTTTCTTTTTGGTCTTTAGCGTTATTTTCATTCACCACTACCACGATTCCTTTTGCTTTTACTGGTGATTCGTCAATGGCGATGGCGATGGGTTTGGACTTGGAGGACTTGATGGGGACAGTTGGAGTTGGAGCAGCTGCTGTTGGGTTTATAATTTTAACTGGCTGTGGCTGAGGTGAAGGTGTTGGGACCACGAATGACTCTGGCACAACTCCACTGCTCATCTTATATCACATCACACATCACGTACATTACATAGCACACTTCAAAGGCAAGGCACAGCACGGACTTTATTTATCTTCTAAAAAATAAAGGAAAGGAAAGGGGCACAGTTCATTTCTAATGCAATGCAGCAGGCAGGGGTACTACTGATTAATGGTTAATCTCCTTCATTTTTTGACAACGTCTCCTAGGGAATATTCACTCTTCCATGTTCCCGTCCATATCTAGTAGCTCTTCATACATTTCTAAATCAGAAATTAAAATTACGTCATCTCAGAGCATTAGCATTAGCATTTGTGTTCTAATTTATAATCTTAGGTCTGGGCTAGGCTAGTTTTTGCGGAAGGAAGGAGAGCAGACAGATTGGAACCTCGAAAAGTTCTTCATACGTAAGTCTGCATCAGCAAGTGCGTGTATAGTTAAATTATCATTTGACTTGTCTTGGGTCAAAAATAAAGTGGGTCCAAAGGTTCTCTTGTAAAAACTACAACTCTTCCGTCTTCCCGACAGACGGTTGTTTGCAAAGTCAAAGGAGGTACGGAAAAGACCCAGGGCCCAGGGCATGGCCGTGGGTGTGAAAATAAAGCTTATAAAAATAAAAATTGGTAAAACCCATCACTGCAAGGAGCAAGGGCTCTCATATCGGACTAATCGTCTATCGTACTTTTAAGGGTAATGGGCACTTAATCCTTGCATGCAGCAGGTATTCCTTCATTAAATTACATTATTTTATATCTGTCCAATGAAGATTACTTCAC
>WJEZ01001539.1:0-17054 GCA_009869925.1 Thalassaphorura encarpata
GCATTTCTCAGGCCCTCCTCGCCCTGCCTACAAAAGAAAAACAAGTCCATGGGCAGGGCAAAGCAGAGCTACAGATATGATCGTGATCATGAGAGTTGACTTTCAAACTAACTGTGAAGTCGTATTGACGATGTGATGATGAGCTACTGAACTTTAGTACGTGAGCTGAGCTAAGAATTTCTTAAATATCAAAGAACTTAATACACTGCTTGCTATGAATCAAAACCAAGTCTTCCTACGTGCGGCAAAACACATTTTCTGACCAGTCCAATTTGTGTATACATGTATGCTGTATTCATTCCCTCATTTTAATTTTCAACCGAATCGTATCGTATCATTTTAATGAAGAGCAGGGGGTAAAACGTTTAATTAGGAATAATACTCTCCGAGTTCCCTTTTGAATCTCGAAGATCATATTTATCGATTTTATAGACTTCTGATTGTTGTTGAGGAATTTTAGAAAATAATTGAACTAATTAGTACTGCTATTCCAGTTCTAATCTAGCGTATAGAATATGTGACAATGAAAATGTCAGGGAACCGGCTAATTAGTAAATGCGAGTGAACACTTACAGCTCGCCGTAAACCGGTGAGACGTTCAACAGTCACCTGAAACTTAAACTTTCCGGTCTACGCCTGTAGCTGCCTGTCTAATTGTAACATTGGCCTGGTTTGTTGCTCAAATTAGCATTTAGAATCTGGTATCAAAATTCGTAATCTCAAAAGCAGATTCATCTTAAGATTAACGTCTTTAGCCTTCAGGATGCAAAGTAAAGACTCGTGCCAAATATGCCGCCCTTTTGAAAGCAAAACTTTTTCCGTTTCACATTTTCTTTTCACTGACATGACGGCTGGGCCACGCAGAGTAGACACCTGACACTGAGCAGATTGGAAATAATAAGTTAGTTAGCTTAGTTAGTGGGAAGAGAGGTACAAGTGTAGTTGCTTGCTGCTTGCAATGCACAAACTTCTGGAAACTAGTTTTTTCTTTCATTTTCAATCTCACTCAATCCCTACTGACCTCCTGACCTGGAAACGGATTTTGCTCATCTGATAGTTGGTCGGACCTCAACTCTTAATGCATTTCCTTCAATCATTAGTATGGGAAGCGGATGATGATATCATCAGGGAGTAATTTATCTTGTATGGCGTGGCTTGGAAAACTTGAACAAATGCATTTGAGGATGCATCTCGCGTAGCATGCGGTTAAAAACATGTACAATTAACGTCCTTTTCAGAAAGAACTTCAGAACAAGTACTGATTAGCCCCATGATTCAAGTCAAACTCAAGCATTAGGTTGAAATTGACAAGGTGAATTTGCAACTTCGCTTTTTCATTGCAAAGAATTCTGCAAATTTCTTCGTAGGGATCTTAAAATCTCATTTAGCCAAAAGATGCTGGTTAAGATGGAGCTTTGCACCAGAAATTTAAATTCCGTTGGCAGCTGGGTTAGAGTTCATTGACTCAACTGATCGTATCACATACGCTCGTACTTAAAATTTGCACCTAATTAACAAAATCCAGGTACTGTAGTAATTGCATAGGAAAACTCTCCAAGATTATTCACAGATAGTGCATTGGGTTAAGCAATATTCAGGTGGCAGCCGGCATGATGGCGTCATACATTAGATTAGACTGATTAATTTAATAAAACGTGTGAATATAATTTCTCTTAAAAAGAATGAGTAGCAAGTAGTAGGAGAAGGTGGATAATTACTCATAGCAGGACTTGACCGTACGCATACATCCGTGTTACTACTAGGTGAGCTATGGTGTAATGGTTTTAGGTGCTCCTACTATTTTACAATCCAAGAATTATTCAGAATTCTATGTGAGTATGAATGAGGTGGTAATTAAATGAATTACATGTAGGATTTCTTTTCCTTATTACAGGTATTCCCGGTCTAAAGACGGTGTAAATGGAAGTTTCGCATTACTTACAATACTGAAGCAGACTAGTAACTTTAAATTCAATTCGTTGAAACTAGAGAACCATAATTTATAAATACACCTCATAAAAAGTATTCCAAATATTACATTTTGGTTTCAGTCCATGTTTAGTCAATTATTTTGTAGTACCCTTGGCCGCTAAAAGTCATGCCTTAAAAAGTAATGTCGAGAAAGTCTTAGATTTTAATTTCAATCCTTTCCGGAACCGTTTAGTCATTTCATTGACCCAAATGCTCATATAACATTGGCACGTAGGATTAGCTAGAAATGCCCGTGGACCTAAAGCCCCATCGGGGTGAAATTTAAACTTACATGCGCCTGTGATTTTGACTGTCGTGCAACTATTCTATGATATTTAAAAGTTAAAACGGCACTGCCTTTCGAGCACGCTATGACCAAATTAGACTAAATCTGTCATTATTATGACAAAGCAACTGTGAGATTAGTTTCTCAATTTCGCAGCTGTAAAAAGTCTCAGGAGCCGGGCTAAACTGCCTGGAGAAAGTTCATGATTATTTATTCTTGTATTTCTAGTGCTAGGAGACTGTGAATCTCAACAATTAACCATTTGGTCTGGGTTGTCTCATTCCCACACCAATAATTGCACCACCCTTTGTAAAAATATAAACTTGCTTTTTGCGAATTAGAAAGTGACAGAGTTTCACTTGCCTTGCCATGATGGTGATGGTTCAGCTCAACCTGTACAGGTTTTGCTCCTCTGATGCTGTGGCATACACAGTTCTTGCATACCTTGTCGACATCCTTAAACGTAAATACTTACTTACGCCTTCTGCCTTCTTGTAATTTCATTTCAATTCCGAATGGCATTGCAATTTTGAATGCAGTTTAATAAGCCTAGTAGTCATTAAGCTTACAATCCTGATAATTGTCAAAAGTAACCTTTAAGGTCTTCTTGGCTGAATTATGAATGAATATAAATTAAATTCAAAAGTGCATAGAACATTTCTGCCTGACCCAATAGTGGTATTATAGGCCAGTAAAATATTCTTTGGGATTCCCGACATAACTTTTAATTCTTAAAGTTTATTTTAAATGGACCACCCTTAAGAAAGCAATGAAATTGCGTTTCACGACCAGAGTCCAACGAGATCAGCTACCTAAAAGGCAAAAACTGACCATACCAGTATTTCATATCAGAACAATTAATCTAATCTAGCACCAGTCGAACCGTTTTATATCGTAGAGATCAATAGATGGTAATAAAAAAGTGCATTTGTCCACTGCACTGGTACGAAAACGTGAGTGTTGGGTCCCTTCTCTTGAGACGAAATTAGATGAGCGCAAGATGCACTTTTGAATTGAGTGCATCCCACCTTTGCATCCCTTCCTCATCCATTCAATCAACATTAATTTCTCTAGAACAGTCGCACATAATAAATTAGGCAAATGAGGCTGTAATCGTGTGTGGACTGCAGTAGAGTCATAAAATGTTATCTGGGCTAAGGAATGCAATACATGACTTAAACTGCATAATATTTAAAAATGCAGGTTAACTTTTTCTTTCTAACAGTTTTACATTTCAGTATTACAAAAATTTATTATTCGTAATACATGAAATTTTTGATTAATTTGGAACAGATATATATCATTGTTTTGTCCAAGGAATTCGAGGTGAAAAAATAAGAATACGTTAGTAAATCATCAAGTTGAAAATTGAGGACAGGAAGTAATCGTGTAACATGTTTTACATGAGCTGTAAAGATAGGATTTATGAGTGTTTTATGGTGAGAATGAGAAGGAGGAGGAAGACCAACAAGACATAAAAGAACAATAGTTGTGTGTAAAAAGCCGAAACAAATTGACTCCAGTCAATCATGAAAAAAACTATTGCCACTGTTTTACTACTAAACTCTAAGTCATTCTTATGCCGTATGTTATAGCAAGATTTTATAAGGAGAATGGAAGGTGTTTCCTTAAGATTGTATTCCTATCTCTCATGGTTTACAAAGTGTTGGATTTAGAATAGACCATCATATATTACTGTAGTTTCCTGGTGACATGCCCATGCCTAGCTGTAGCTGTTCTTGTGTTTAACGTGTGTAAGATAAAGAGTTAAAAAATAGTGCAAATATGGCAAAGGTAAAGCCAATGTTGAGGTCAACTTGAAAGGGTTTAAAACAATGCCAACTTGTGAGCTCTGTTCATTTCAATTCAAATGCCGTAATACTGTCTCAGTGCTTAGGTAAGGTCGATTGCCGGCAATGATTATTGTTGAATTCTACGGTACAATAACTTTGAATAAAGCCCGGATGAAGTCATTTTGTACAAATTAGAGAATAATTGTGTGAATAAAAGAACATTGAATGAGTCAGCTATCATGGAATCAACGTCCTCCTCACATTACTAAGCATAAGTAGAGAATATTGGAAAACATAGTAATTAGGTAATTTTAAAATGAATAAAAAATCATTTATCATTTTGTGTAAAATCAGGATTGACATACAATCCAAAGAATTGATGAATGCCTTAAAATTGTAGTTTAATCGTTTTATTTCCTTGTGCAGTCAAAGCCAAATTTTCGTGTTGTGTGCCTTATTCTGTCTAACGACCGGGATCCAACAATTTGAGAACCTGGAAGAACATGGAGGAAATAGTGAATGTGCCCTCCTCCTAGAAGGACCCGGGAGGTCATCTGCCTTTGATTATAATCTTAATACATTACGAGGGAATCCGTAAGTCAAACTTATTTTTATTCTTCTTACCTGGGAAATCAAGCCAAACTACGTATTTAAATTCCCACTGAATTGGAGTTGAGGTACTTTACAGCATACCTATCGTAAAATACTTCACCAAAGTTTTAGCACGTTGTTTAATAATACGACTGAAGCTGAAAAAACTTAATTGGAAGAGAATAGGACACTTTGGAAATGGAAAGGCGTAGCAAAGTAGGAGTAATATGCAAATTACATTATTTGCCACGCGTCCGCAGTACGTGAACATCGTTAGGCAAGCATGGTAAGGGAACGCAAGTATGCAAGGACGATCGAAGGACGCTGTTTCAGTGAGGGTTTGACAAGGCAACTACCGACCGACAGATCAGGATCTATCTTTGACTACTTTCTGAAATAACAGCAATTACGACTCATAATTAATCCTCATTTGCAGAGTGTTGAGATGGGGTTAGAGAACTAATGATAGATTAATTAGTATAAACGTTAATGAGAATCTATTCGGTCTCAATTCCTTTGTGGTTTTGTGGATTTATCCGAATAGTTATGTCAAAGTTGAATTTTGGAATCACAACTCAAATTCTTATTCACGACATACATAGAAGAAAATAGAATTTAAGTGGAGTAAGTACCGCCCTTAATTTCATTACTACATTCGCAGATTGTGTCACACCTGGTAGTATATTATTATCATGTTTACTCTGAGCTCTACTCCTCCCATTTATTTAAAACCAGTACTTTCAATCAAACAACATACTTCTGAATCCACGTGTTCACTTGACCTAAAAAATAATACATAGGGGTGACATGTTTTTTGGTGTTGTATGGAAGAATTAGCCATTAGCCTTAAGCACACGTCCGCTATTCATTAAATGAGAAATGCAGAAATACTAAAACCCAACACATGCACTGAGACGTTGGGCTAGGGCATTAATTTCCACCGGAAAGCCAAGAATTGGTGGAAAATTTGAAGATAAAAATTTAGAAAGACAATACATTGAAGTATGCTACGCCCCTAATTAGCATTCAAGCAAAATTCTAAAGTTTGTCCTCGGACCTCTTTAATTACGTAATTTGAAGATGTAGTGGGAAGATTAAAAAATTTAAATTAAGAAATCAACAAATTCAACGTGACTGGGCGGACTGACGGATAAAGTGGATTTGAAAAGAAGATGAGATTATTATTACCTATACAGCTTTATTTTTATTGTGTTCCTTGTCGCTCCAAGCAAGTTTTATCTACAGGTTCGTAATTAATAATTGTTATCGGATTGGATTGGAGGTTTCAATACTGCAGCAAGAAATATTTAGACTTGACTTGCACAAATTTTTTTGACTAATGATGAATAAATTCGGACCACGATCGGCCGGCATGATCATGGCGACGTCAGGTTGAAGATGAGATAAAGATGAAAGTGAAAGTACAGCACCAAGCAAAACCTCAAAAGTGATGCTGCAGCATCCTTTTCATTCTATTCGTTCTTTTTTTATAAAAGAGATAAGACCTACCAGGAATGCATGAATGAGTTAAAATGCTATTAATATACAATAACAAATAAAATACGTTACATCAACCCTGGATTAATAAATTACTTTCAAGTTCTGTAACGAAACAGTCACTGTGGATTGGAATTTCCACACTGATGAACTAATAATAGTGTTTACAGGGATATTTCGCCTAAAGATCAATATCGCGTCTCGTCAGTGGTACTTTTGAAGTAATTAGGATTAAGAAAATTCTTTGCCATGCTAATGTTTCCTTTTGCGTACATTTGACTTGTTGTCTTAAGCTTGTAAGAAAAATGTAGTAAATATTGTTGTATCCATTAAGATGGTGGGCGCCCAAGTCAAAGTTATCATATTAATGTATTCAGTGAAATTTGTTTGACTTGACCTGTAATGGAAACACCGGTTTGGGTCATTTCATTTTTGTTAAATCTAAGCACGACTACGACGTGACACAGTAGAAAATGTATACAACCAGTTTTTTTACTTTGGCGATGTATCAAGTTCATGTTAAGATTATTTGCTTTTGGCATGCGGATGTAAAAAATTATTGTAAACCACCCAATAAAATTTTATGTACGTAGACACGAGACTCCAAACATGAGGTGTAAAGTCATGGTTTAGTAGAATTTGTACCTGTAATCAATTAATTAATTAATTAAAGAAAATGAAATTACCTATTCCCCAAATATAAGAAAGTAATTCGTGTTTACGCTAACGAGATTGTTTGTTCGTCTCATAAACACAGTTCGCATCGTTTGGCATTGCGAATATAACGATAACGTTAAAGTAAAAGTGTAGTGGGCAAGATGCTGTTTATGTTTAGTGTTATAAAAGCAGTCTAAACTTAAACTTAAGCTGAGTACACGTCAGAGTACAGTAATGCAGAGCTAGAGCTAAGCGTCAACCACCGTGGAAGACTGATCATTCTTTCTCGAATTGAAAAAAAGAGAAAAACCCAGACCAAACAACTTTAATAGTTTACGGCAATTTAACTATTTCATGGTTAGATACTTTACACATTTAATCTTGTGGAGAGTAAAAAAAAGTCAAGCGTAGAATGGACAAGGCATCCAGGAATCGTAAAATTCAAACTGTAACAAATAAATTTTACAACCTGGCTAGGTGGAACAGGAAATAAAACAGACACTGCGTCTAGTCAGGTAAAGAATAGTGTGTGCCTTGCAATTTTTTTACGGATTTTTTAAAATTAAATGCTGCTATTTAATTAGAATCGAACGAGGTACCATTTCTTACTACCACAACATTCACTTTACCACTCTGCGCTTCGCATTTATGCCTAATCGCAACTTTAAAATAAATAGGGCAGAATCTTTCACATTCCTTTGACCACCAGAATATGATTGTCGTATAATATAATGATAATAATTTGACCACACAGAATTTCTTATATAATTCCTTGATTGTCTAACAATGTATGGTCCAATTGTGTGACCATTCTTTTCTAGAGTAAAACTGCAGTGAGTGAGTGAAATTAGGATCACTGCATGCTGAAATAAATTCCATTTGTATTTTCTTAAGCAAAGTCCAGCCAAGTCATTGTGTGGTTTATAGATCAGCGGACCTGCGTCAATAAATGAAATGAAACATAGCATTATTATTTGCTTAATTTTTGCGTAAGACACGGTTGACCTCGGATGCAAATCACAGAAACAATAAATTAAATTGCTACAATTACCCTCAAACATTCCGTTGTATTGTATTATTATCATGGAGTGTGAAGTGCAAAAGTACAATGGGGCTAAATTTGAGGCGGACTTCACAAATATATACAACACAAGTTGTCATTCTTGTAACTACAATTTTTGGTACGCATTTAAAAACCACACAATAAGTATACGTTGTTCAGAGCCAAAGCATTTGGGATTTTTATTTTAGTTTTCACTTCCGGCTCCTGTCGACTGGTTTGGTGCAGAGTTGCATGCAGAGCAGAGCAAAGCAATAAAGATAAATGTGCAGCTCATTGCAATAGCAGTAAATAAAAAAGTGCATGAATTAACTAAACAATGCAAGATCTTTATAGCGCCGTCGTCATGCTCGACTTGATTTTGGTTAGTCGGCCCATTAATTTCCATGTTAAAATACTAGATATAGACCAAACCCTACGTACGGATGGCGACGGTACTTTGAGCTGCAAGCTATTTGCGAATGTCTTGGTTGTTCACTTTGAGACTTTTTTTTCATTTCTTGGTGACCTTCCCTGCCTGTCTTGGAGCCACGGTACAGACAGGCAGTGCTTGGTGTGGCATGGCCTAGAGACAGTGACCCTCTATAATCACTCCTCCAATTCTAAAGATGTAACACAAAAGATGTCAAGCACGCAAACAAGACACTTTGCTCTAGATTATGCGGAAAACGGCACTCTACTCACTATTACTATTCGTTAAAGGCAGGAAGCTGAACTAAGTGGATGCTCATAACTTTGAAACACCGTAATTTTAATATTCGTAATAATAAACTTGTTGTATTATTCATTTGCAATTGCTGACAAGAACGCCACACGAATGGTGACGAATTATTTTAAGGGATAGAAGTACTAAAAGGATCCAAAACACACCTGAGATTAATAGATGAATTGGAAATGTATCCTGTCCTATGAAACCTCCAAGTTTGTACGTATAGCTAGTGTTGTTTCTTTTCTCCTCAGCCTTAAAACTCGATACTGTTGAACGGCTAAGTAAACCGTGATAGATTTATCAGACAGCGTTTACTGGTTTACTACATTTGTCATGTTAAATTAAACCTTATACATTCAAATATAAATTGTTCGCAATACCATTACAGTGCTTTTTAAATGGCTTTGGCTATCGTCAAATCTTTCAAACGGGACTTGGACAAAATAAGCTAATGACTAACATTGGCATTAAAGTTTAGTTTCTTGTAGTTTGATGATTATTCTGCAGAATTTTTCTATTTGGACTTCAGAATTTAATTAGCTAATCTGAAGCCGAAATAATATTTTCTACTTGCTAGCAAGGTCACTTTACAATTATCACCGCTTCCGTGCATTCAATGCAGCGAGAATTCGCTGTGTCCAAAGTATCCTATTGTAACATGTGTGAGTGTGACGGACGACAGATTTTGCACGTATTTGATTAAATTATGCAATCTTACTAGTAGTAATCCAATGAATTATACACACCATTGTGAGGGCTAATTTGTCACTTTAATTTTAACGTCATGCGCTGTGCCGATTGCCGGTCTGGACGCGATGGGTGTGGAAGAGATGAAGTAGTTAGTTAAAATTAGAGGTTATTATAAAGGTTCCCTACTTTTCAATCGTTTGGCTTGATTTTCCCATCAATAGTAAAAATCTTGTGTGGAATAATATAAACTTAAAATTATATTTTTTTGCAGAAATTATGGAGGTCCCCACACGTGTATCACTTATGATGCAGTAAATAATGCTTATATCCAAGCTAGAAAATATATCAGTACGTTCAAAATTATTATGAAATTGTTGAGGGTGTAATTGTTCACGTTTGATCTGACATTTGTTAATTTAATACTAACAGGAGTCGTGGAAAGGAGAGAGCAATACATGCACGAAGAACTCGCGACAGTAGGAGAATTAGTTTTGGAAGTTTCCAGGATTTTGGCAAGGACGTAAGTAGTCGTACTTTTTGTTCTTTCGTGCTAGTAGTAATTAGGATAGGGAATAAAATATTTGAATGTATTTGTTAGGTATGGATTGTCTGTTGATGAAATTGAACATGGTCTTCCACTCATCGATACATCAAAAACACTTATTCGAGAAGTTTGTCCTGCCTTCCTTTCAAACGTTCACTGTCAAGCTGGAAAATACCGACGATACGATGGAATCTGCAATAACCTCAAACACCCAACATGGGGAGCTGTCCAATCACCTTTTGCTCGGTAAGGACTTCTGGCTTCACGGCATGTCCCATTTTGTCTGACAAATAGTTGACAATATTTTTAATTTTTTAGTCTGTTGAAGCCGGTTTATGCTGATGCAGTTTCGGACCCAAGAGTAGGTCATCATGGTTCAACACTCCCTCCGGCAAGAATTGTATCTCGAACGATTCATCCTGACGAAGGCTATCATGATCATGCTGCAACGATTCTGCTCATCTCTTGGGGTCAATTCATGGATCATGATTTGACTCTCACTGCAACACCATTGGGTAAGTAAGACGGGGTCCATTGTTATGTCATTTTTGTCTGCCTTCCTTTCCCTTTCATTGCTGACCAGCCCCCCTAAAGTAAGCTAAGTATGGCGTTGGCCATTGGGGTACCGTTAATAGAAAAGAAAAATGAATTGGACAAAAAATAAAGAATCAATTCGTCAAAGTCCGACAAGCCGTGTGGCCCGGCCTCGCCCAGCAGCGCCATAAAATGATCGTGACGAAGGGATTGCATTGGAGGGAGGAATTTCACTTTTTTCTCTTAATTGCTTGAATCGATATTGAGATAATCATCAGAGCATGACCCTATAACCTCATCAGCTGTCCGCTATGCCTCACGACTTGACATTGTATGCTAAACTGTAGCAATGCTCTCGTTTTCACAACGTTGGGCCCTGGGCATTGGGCATGCCAGCCAACAAGTATTAATTAAACTTGGCGTTGCGTTTCATTTTACGGATTGACAAATTACCACAAACGCCATATATTGTGTTACAATCATTGATTGCCTAATCCGGGCCTCCAGTCCTTGAGGAAAATGATCTCAAATTGATTATCCTTTCATAGATCCCCTTACACGTAATGAGCCTGAGGAATGTTGTCACAGACCACCCAATGCACGAAATCCTTATTGCTTGCAAATTGAAATTCCTCATGATGATCCATTTTATGGAGTCTATGGCGTTCGCTGTATTGACTTTGTGAGAGGATTCCCTGGAGTTAGAGCTGGATGTCGATTGGGTTCTCGCCCACAATTTAATATCTTGACGGCCATCATTGACGGAAATACAGTTTATGGAGTCAGAGATGATTTTGCTCGATCCCTTCGCTCTGGCTATGGTGGTCTTCTTCGGATGAATCCAGTCTTCGCTCAATATGGACTCCATGATTTGCTTCCTCTCAAGTTGGATATCCCTGACGAAGGTTGCACGCGTCCTAATCGCTCCATGTATTGTTTCGATGCTGGTAAGTTTGATGCCCATGAGCTAAGAGTAAGGAATTCACGTCCATATAGCGCTGAATTCTTTACTCTTAGCCCATGAGACTAATTAGAAATCCAGGAGTAGTCTGGTCTCGCCTTCAAAAAGTTGACCTAATAATTTTATGTATGCTAATTTCTACACTTTTACTAGGTGAGATTCGGGTGAATGAGCAATTGGTCTTGACTTGCATGCATACCATCATGGCTCGTGAGCATAACCGAGTTGCTCACAAACTGGGTGAAGTGAATCCTCATTGGGATGACGAGACTGTGTACCAGGTAAGCTTCGTTCGGACCCTTCAAACTCTTTTTAAATGTCCTCAGAGCTTTTAGGCACGATTTGTGAATGAAGGAAAAAGAAAAACCGCAACATAGCAACAAAAAATTCCAATCCAAGTGCATTTAGTTCTTTTGCTCTATTTATTCATTTACTCGAACTAAAAATCACTCTACATACTACATACTCATTTCATTTTCACTTTTTGTCAACTTGAAATGCGAAATGCATTAGAATGAGAGCTTAAACCTAGAGGTGATGATTTCCTTTTCTTCTTTTGAAAGCTTTTGAAATGTTGACACTACTACGACATGCTGATGCATTGTGTTGTGCTCTGCAGGTTTTAGCTCAAATGGAAATGCAGTTAGGGTTCAGAAAAAAGCGTGGCAGAGGAGTGTCAAGTTCATCATTTTTATGTTCTGAATAATTTCATCTCTTACCAGAAATTAATGATATGCCAATAATTTAATTTGCTTTGGTAGATTAAACTAAAACAGTTTTACATTTTAAAAGTAGTTTAATTTAAATGTGACCTCATGTCATGAATTTGGGAAAGCTCTTGGTGAGAACCAGGAGTTGCTCCCTTTTCAGAATTATGCAAATCATTTGAAGGTTCAATTGCTGCATTCTCTATTCGTGCATTTAGCCAAATACTTTAGATTCATTGTAGGACTGACTCTAAAAGTACTTTTACTCGTAATTTCAGGAAGCGAGACGAGTTGTAATTGGAGAAATCCAGCATATCACCTATAATGAATTCCTCCCTCTAGTCTTGGGTAAAGAAGTCATGGCAAAATTCGGACTTCTTCTCCAGAAGGAAGGATATTGGGATGGATATGATCCGAATGTGAATCCTGGAGTTTTGGCTTCTTTTGCTGCCGCTGCTTTTAGATTTGGACACTCACTTCTACCCACAAATGTAGAGCGATGGTCTAAAGCTCATAAATTCATTGGTAAATTCTAAAAAGCAGCTTGTGCTTGGTGAGACATAAAGTTATAACGCTTGTCTTGCTCAAATTTCTTATAGCCTCTAGAAGACTTCGAGATTTGATCCGACAACCCTTTGACTTGTACCGTGCTGGGGTCATTGACGAGTATTTTATGGGCATGGCCAATCAGGTTGCACAAGCTATGGACGATTCTGTAACGCAAGAGGTTCGTGCAATAATTTTATGACCTTACATGTACAAAATTAAAATCATTCATAAGTCATTAACTCTTTGAATGTTATGGGCACATAGGTCACCAACCATTTGTTCAGAAAACCTGGTCAACCTTTCGGTGTGGATTTGGCTGCTTTCAACATGCAACGAGGTCGAGAGGTCGGACTTCCGTCCTACATGGAATACAGGTGCGTGCGTGTTACTGTTTTTCATTTAGGGCAAAGTCGAAAAGAAGTCAACTGTTGACGAAAAATTTCCATTCCTTTGAGTCGGAAAGATTGAGTTATGCACATGTTTGAGAAAAGTAGTCGTTTTAAGGTTTACCAATAATTACAATTAGATTAAATATTTATCAGTATTCAACAATCGGTAATTCACAAAATTTCTAACAAAACTTTGAGTTAATTTTGAGATTAGAAACAACGTGAGCTCAGCGCATCAAAACTTAGTCCTCGTAAATTGGGCATTGTTGTAAAAATTGATTGATGTTTTCAGTCCATTTTCATTTCACCATCACCTGTCATCACGATGAAATCATTTAATATTTGCACGTTTACATAATTCTAGACAGTAATAATGTTGGTTACTGGTTAATATCATCAGAAGGAAGATAATCATTTATCATTTCATTTAATTCTTCTTGCACGATACAATGCAGTGGAGCAAACAGAGTAGCGTTGTCGTTGTTTGAGACAGACGAATGCACAGCAGTGGATTGCCAATTGCAAGAGGGTTGCGCAGTCAAAGGCAAGCAGAAGCCGCTGAATTACACAATTTAATACTTCAACTTGAGTTTAGCAAATTTTTATACTATGCTACAACAAGAGAAGAGCAAAAATGTCCATTGGAATAGAGTGTAAAACCCAAATTCAAAATGTCAATATTAACAATGTAAAATAATGTTGACTCAAGAGTCTCTCTCAAGGAAGCCACGCTGGCTGATATTGCGGATTGTTGGGTTGTTTGCCTGTGACTCAAGTATTTGTCACTCTATTAAGGATGACAGCGGAGAGAACAATGAGATTGAGTCAGAGAAAGTGATGAAGTTTAGCCACACGGATTCTTGACTTATATTGTGTGGTTATATTGTTAGTAGAATGTATTTGTTTCACGAAGAAGGAGGACCGTTATAGGCAATAGGCAACCAACGATGTGCGAGAAGAACTAAATTCGTAACGTTACAAAGTTAACGTAACAACTTACTTTGAAATATGGAGCAGGCAGGCAGGGTATGAAATGCCACTGCACTGCGAATGCAATGATAAACAGTAGTAGGAGAGTGGTGTAACTTTAGCTGCTGCATGAAAATGTAATTAACGATAATTACATTTATTGTGAAAAAGAATAGTAATGCAATGACGACAATTCATCTCGTCTCTTGTTTTTGGGGGATATTTAAGACCTTCACTTAAACAGTCTTCGTAGTTTTTCACAAAAAGTTTATGCAACTCTAATGTTGAATAATTGTTTTTTTTTTAGAAAATACTGCGGACTTCCAGGAGCAGAAGGCTGGGATGATCTTTTTGGTTCAATGAATAACATCACTGTGAAACGCTACTCCCAAATCTACGTTCATCCTCAAGATATTGATTTGTGGTCTGGTGGTGTGTCAGAACGACCTTTACCAGGAGCCATGGTTGGTCCAACATTTGCTTGTATCATTGCATCCCAATTCAGTAATGCTAGACGTGGAGATCGTTTCTGGTATGAATTGGGAGGTCATCCTCACTCCTTCACCCCTGACCAATTGGCTGAATTAAGAAAATCTCGATTAGCTCGAATCGTTTGTGATAATACGGATATTATTGATACGATTCAACTTTACCCTATGGTTCTTCCGGATCACGAAATGTAAGTGTAGTTTTATGGATCTATTTAATAATTTCACAAAGTGCTAAATAGAGTTATAAAAATAGTTGACTAATAATTTGTCTTGCTAATTTATTTAGTAATCCACGAGTTCCATGTAGATCTGGGGTTCTCTTGAACATTGATTTTAGCAAATGGGCAGATTATGGTGGTCAACACTCCCATGCAGCTCCAGTCCATGTAAGTTCTATTACCTTCTAAGATTTTACACGGAGAATTATTTAAGATCCTCAAAATAATATAATTTCGAACATATCAAACTTAGTTCATGTATTGAACTTTACCCAGAATTTTCAGTTTGTAAATACTGACGATTTTTTCCGGTTTTTATACACTGGAGGAGTTATAATTATTTAAGTTCTTCCCGCATCAGAATCTCAAAGCTTGCTTAAAAGACTTCTTGTCCTATTCATGTACATAAATAATCATTGTAACATTAAAATGCGTGGGAATAATGATACAATTTTCCATTTCCCAGGAACAATTTTTAATTTTTACAGGCATTCGCTTTCTTTTAATCTGAATAATTATGCCACTCATTCAAGAGTTTACATTCCAAGCGAGAGGATTTCCGCATTGGAGATGTAGGCACTTGATATGATTCAAAGAATAAATTCAATTCAATTCAATAGTATGCAGGGAGGGAAGGGTTGCCGTTTTCTCACTGCTTTATCAAATTCGCTATAATTAGCGTTCTTGATTAGTTTTTAGTCTGATTTACTTGGGAGATAAAAATGCTTTGATTTTTTTTGCCTTCGGGAGAAATCCATTGTTGTAAATATTATGTGCTTAACTTGACTTGTCTATACAATGGCTCCAGGTCCTTCCGCCCAGTGGCCGCATCGGTCCTCAAGTTCCTGAAACTGTGGTGGCCAATTTACTTCCCAATCATCATCAACAGGCTTTGAGCTCGAATCGCGTTGTGCGAACATTTCCACGGGAACCCTGCAATGGCTCCACTCTTCGGAGTCAATCCCAATCCCATTCAACCCTAATTAATCATATATTAATCTACTTAGCTTTGAACAAGACAAAACTATTATGCTTAATATTCATTTTCCCAATTTCACCCCGCCCGCCCTATCTCCCGTTTTTTTATATGATTAAGTTCTTTCTGGGGTGAAGTGCGTTCGATGAGGTTATATTTTGCTGTGTATACAAATGTAGGTATGACTAGTATTAATTTAGCTTAGAAATAACTCTAGTTATCTAAACCCTTTTTAACTACCCCATTTTTATGTGTAATTTCCCCTCCTTGAACGGTTTATTTCCCAACTTTAAAACTATTTTACAATTTTTGACTCTTGCTGTTATTTCTTTCTTTTTATGAAAACTTGATTACTAATGGAATTGGCTGAACCCGACTCTTGATGTATTCTATCTCTGGCTTTAAGAAAAGCTTTAATTTATTCTTACTAACACCTTTCTTGTTGTTTTGTAAAAATATGAAATACATTATTACCCCTCGATCGAATATGTCCTGCAGAGCATATTTTAGTGAGAATATTAGAGATTAGAAACACCGCTGCTGTACGTATTGAAAGACTTTCGCGTGAGTGCGAGTGCGAACAAATGAGACATACATTTTTATCTAGCACTACATTTCGGATAATAATTAGTTTATTCAATTCGAATTTGCCACATGTTAATGAATACATAATAGAAATAATTTGTAAGAAATTCCAAGAAAGAGTGTATGCAGTGGATGCAGGTTACGCGATAAAGATAAAATCAACGAGCCCCTTTGTTTTGCCTGGAGAAGTTGACCGAAGTCATTATTGTGTTGGTTTACTGATAGTAAAGCTTTTCGTAAAAAAATAATCGATTCTGCTTTTAATCATTTTATTTACTCGGTGCTACCCAATATTTTGCTACGTATTTTGGAGCTTGAAATAATCAAAAATATCAAGTGAGTTAACGATGAAATATTTGGATCTAGATAAAAAAGTTCAAACTTAAGTATTCCAATTGTTTTATCCAAACTTTTTATATAAAAATTCTTCCACTTCTCTGTCCTACAAAAACTCGCGAAACTACTGTTCCTGTCATGCTCGCCTCGCCAAGGTCTTTTGTAAATCTTGGATTTCTGGAAACTTAGAAAGATACGAAGCAGTGTACAGTACAGGTAAGGATACACTTTTGTAAATAACTGAAATCTAGCTTAAGCTAAACTGTCTGCCTTTATGCTTTTTTTGTAGCTGAAAATTTGCTTGCATGTGCTTGTCTTATGTCCAGAAATCCATATTGCCTGACCCCCAAGCATTTGACAGACTGAATGCCAAGTTGTCAATTGACCCAGTACTTGTATCCTTCCTAATGAATGAATTATTGTTGTTGTATGCTAAATTAATGGTCTTGTCAGGAAACTCTGTTTTAAAAATACATCCTGAAGTACTTGAGTATTGACTGACCTATTCGGTGTATTTGTAAGCATGTATCATTTGATTGCA
>WJEZ01001540.1:0-17042 GCA_009869925.1 Thalassaphorura encarpata
TTTTTATTTTTTTTGGCTACCGGATTAACATTTTTAAAATTATTCAAAAAATTTGACGTACGCTAGGCGAATTCACGTATACGCTATAGCCTACTCAGCGTATAGCTGGCTACGCCACTGATTGAGATCGCGAGGATTATGCAAGTAGACACCCATTTCACATATATTTGTCCAAATGAGGCAGTCAATTTTGAATAGTGGATAGAAAAAAATGAATTCGAAAATCAGTCTCTGTGCAATTAATATTTTTCTTAATCCAGTTGGGCTGACTTAAAGAAATTGGCGTGTCTTTCTCATTCCGAAATTTTAGTTACGTTTATGTTAGTGTGATGGTTAGCATGGATCCAAACGAATTGACTAGAATGAACTGAAAGGCCTGGACCGTCAATAATATGCGTAGTAGACGAACGATGAACACCCACACCGTCTTGCTTTGGACATGATGAGTTCATTTCAGTTTAACCTTTTCAACTTTGTCTCGCTAGAAGCTTGGAGTGTAAAGTCCAATTTAGAGGCAGTTCTCTATGGGAAAACCAATTCTCTCGCAATTCCAAATACTAACCCATATATATTGGGTTTGTATTTTTGTTAGTTACAACAAATGTAGATAATGTCCACATCTCCATCTAATTTTTATTAATGATTCTTTTCAAAGTAGAAGTACAAAACTTCATTGAAGTTTAAAGTTAAAGTTCTTCAATAGATAAACCTGTCATTACGTGTGCAGTATATTATTTATACTTGGTTTCATTTAGATTTCTTAAGATGCGGATGGTCAGTATTTTTATCATAATCTCTCAACTGAATGACCTATGTATTCGTAATTTCTAATCAAATCATTTATTTAGTAGTGAAACGGAGTGTGCTATAATATTCAAATTGATTAGAACTTAAAATGGCCTGTGTCAAAATGTCCATAGGCTTCAAACAAGTTTCTATCCTTCTGAGGTGAGTGTGTGCAACACATTATTATGAAATTAATTAAATATAAACGTCTATAGTAAACTCAAGTTGTATTTCTCTGCTTATATCTTGCAATGTCATGCCCTAAAAGAAAGAAAGACCCAAACCCTAGGAATTCAACTGACCGAATTGAACTTCAAACACCATACATTTTTATTGTAGTTCTGCCTTTAATCCGGTCTGTAAGTTTAAATCAATTTCAAAGGGGTAATTTTGTCCCAGAACGTTGTCTTTAAGAATAGCATGACTTCTCCGGGCGACCTTCCCTCCCGTGGTGGTAAGGGAGAAGGGGCTCCAACTATCCAAAGATTTGGAGAATGAATTTTTCATTACAACTCACCACTAAGCCTAGACGTAAAAACTCTTTGATCTTTTATTGTAATCTTTTGAGGTTAAAAGGCAAAGGAAAACAGGAGCATTCTGTAAAAATCAAGTTAACTCATGAAAGAAATAGCCATTATGGATGTGTTATATATTTTTGTATCCTGGATTAGTAGTTTGAGTGTTTGATTGTGTCAGTTCTTCTTGTTGCTATGTGCAAATATATATTAACCAGATCATAAGGATAAGTGAGTATAAGGTATTTATAAAAATTATATAAATGTGAATTATACGTACATGCATGAATCAATTTCTCTTTTAATCTGCTTATTCATGTTCTATCCGAGGTTAATAATAGTTAAACTAGGGCTACACCATAAAGTTTAAGATAAGATAAAACTAAAAAGAGTTCCAGGCTGACCTTGTTAACAAGCAAATATTTTATTCCCTTACATCACACGCTCGCTCACTCGCTCATTCATCCCGTTCCCATGGAATGCAACGATATTTTGCTAGCATTGGTCATGTGCTAATATTTTGATGCGCAAAATATTATGCATTCACTCCTTGTGAACTCGGTTTACAGACTTCATTGTACTGTAAAGCATTCGGCTCGAGAGCGTTATACGGATGGTCAAATTAGTCATTTCCCTCCAACGAATGTGCATAAATAAATCCAAGATCACGCCATAGACCCCAACAAACACTGCGTCAGGAGATTTGTACTTTGCGATTCCCCGCTTTGCATTTGCTGCTATTATGAAAGCAAAATTTCTTTCCTTGATCACAAGACGGATTTTATGCTCCTGGGCAGAAATGAATGCAAGAGCTATAAATTTACAGAATTACTGTAACTAAAATAATGGAGTGAAAAGATGATTTGTTGTAAAGGTAAAGTAAGCTTCTGAATTATATCATCGAACGTCTTCAGTTACCTCTAAACTAAAAATCTATTAGGAAAATTTTTACTCTGTATCTAGGTTCTCTAATTTTGAGCGCCAGAGGAGCTTGAACAAACAAAAAGCGCAGCAGTCAAAATCTAGCTCCGAATATCATAAACTTCGGCACAAAGTGTCATTTTACTTTCAGGGCCTTTTAAAAACTAGAACATTAATGTTACCACTAGAATGTGAAATGGGAATTTTCCTTCCAAAATGGAGTTCTCGTGAAGGATGTGGAGAGAAACGTTTTGTTTCTTTCTTTCTCATACTGACTAACTGGACATACTCATGGTCAACTCGTTCGAGTCATAGTCGCAGTCACACGTGCAATGCACGCCAGGGTCTGCTTTCCATTCCCCGTGCAAATCAGTATTAATTGTAGGACGTATTTCTTCCTGTCACTTTCTATTTCGTCATCTTCAAAGTCAATCCCTGGTGAAGTTATAAAGGGCTGAATGGAGCTCCGTTAAAACACAATGCAAATTCATGTGATATGGGCATGTGCCGGCTTGAATGCATAATTGTATTGTCATTTTACATTCGGTTGACTGGATTGGGTTTTGGATTTATTTCAATGCATTTAGATTATGTGCTTTTCCACCGAATACAGGCAACGGCTATTGCATTTGATCCACTCCACTTAATTTATAATTAATTCATTTGCTGTTTCTTAACCCCAACCAAGAATAACGGTAGAATTATGATAACTGTCATTGGAATCCCGTGACTATTAATCGCCCTTGAAGCATCTTCATTGGCAATTTAATGAAGTCAATATAATATTAGTATTTTCTGATTAGTTGACCCAGATCTCATCCCGCGTGACATTTCAAGAAAGTCTTGACAAGTAGCTATGGTATTTTTGATTAGCATTAGAAATAGAACTCTAAAGAGTGATCTTACAAACGTCTGAAGCCGTGCCTCTGATGACATCGCAAGTTATGAGATATTACATTGAAGTTATACATCTGAGTTGATAAATTTAACTAAAGGCCAGAAGGGCTACTAAAACAACTTAGCGAGCCAGTATCATCTAGTTTGACTATTCCTTGTAATATTCCTGGGACAAAATCGCAAAATCCGAACACAAACCTGAATCAGTAGTCTAAGCATTGTAATGTAATTACGCAGAATTAATATTCATATTTGTTAAGATTACCACCAGCCAAATTACAGCACAGGCTGACCGCTGAAGATAATTCAAAATATCCATATATGTAATTCAGACGCATTGATCGTATCTTTTGGAATTAGTACAAATAAGAAATTGTGGTGGAACAAATATTAATCTAAACATATTTGTGTTAAGGAATTTTCATTGTTGACCTCTAGCCCTGGCTATCCAAACCACTTGCTGTGGCGCGTGTCAATGGTTTGAACAATTAATTGGAGTTATATTGCAATGCAACTGATCTGGTTATGTGAACGGAATGACAGGAGGAATGAATAGGGTGTATGACAAGAGTTAGTGGATTTGAGTCATTCGTTTCCATCAATTGCTAGTCCAAAGGGCAATTCACTCCAGTCCAGGGTGTTGTCGCCCTGCCCTGGACAGCAGTCACTTTTTCGACTCATGATCTTCCGTTTCATTCCATTTTATTAGGGGAAAGGGGTTTTAATAGGAAGAGATAGACAGACAGATGCGCATTCCTCCTCTCACATCACAAGCGTAAGCTCAGCAATACAGCACTGCACTGCAGCACATTAGTTTTTCTACTCTCAGTCTCACTTCATCTCTGGTTGTGGAAGGTAAAAAAACTGAGGGAGAGAAAATACGAACATTGTAGCAGTACACAATAGACAAGTTTTCTTTCCGTGATTTTTTGTTACGTGTGTTTCCCTGGCTCTCCATTTGCCTTGGCTTTGGGCTCGGCTTGGCTCGAGCCGAGCTAGACTTTTTTGTGGTTTCTTTATACAAGTCTTACGTCACAGATTCCTACTAAACAGCATCACACTTCTTCAATCATCCCGTGTTTGGGAAGGTGAGAACCCCTTAATTTCATTTTATTTGATATAAACAGCAGTTTTTCTACTGGCTACTACAAAAAGTAAGAACCATTTTTTCTTTTCTTTCAATAAGCAAACTCACCTTAGTTTCATTCTTTCTATTACAATTTTACACTCAAGTTGACTTAAAGGTTCAGTTCATTCATAAACCGGAAAGTAACAAGTACACAAAAAACTCTCAAGTCAAGTCACACGATATGAACGCGACCGTGGAGCACAGCACAGCACTTGTGTACTTGACGCTGCTGTCATTGGCACATTAAATAGTCGCAGACCCCGACTGTTTAACCTAATATTACAGTACACTGTTTATTCACACTACATGTGTTAGCTAAAAGTACATCCCCGTTCAAATGTTGGGATCCCGGGTCGTTGCTTGTATGGAAACTTCCAGAATTTTATAACACGTATGATAGTGTATGCTAATTGGACCATGCTGGCCCTCTCACTGCCATTGCCAAATGCAGACCACACCTATTTTTATTTTTACTATTTGCACTCGGACAACGCAGCGCATGCATACGTTATCTCATCCCGAATGAATTAAATTAGATAAGTTTGCAACAAAATTAATAAAACTAATATTGCGCAAGTTAAAGGTCTACTTTAAATTATATCCTGCGTTAAGTTCAAAGGTATCACCTCTATGCTTAGTACATTACTTTTAACGCTGAGGCTGAATCTGTGGTTTTTAAAATATTATTTTGGTTTTAGATAATGACGAGTCACAGTCAGTAGTCAGATTTAACTTCGCATGTCAGGTTTTAAAAGTATAGCTTAGTTTTAAAATTGTTTTAATTTATTTGTGAGGTCTCGTACCTCCCGTTCTCATTCCTCGTGTTTTAAAGTTAGTCATTGAATTAAATAGCACCTGGACCTGGGTAAATAACAATGTAAAAGTTATTGCAGCGTAGAACCCCTTCTCGTTTTCGCGTGTATTTCTGTCATGAATCATTCATCAGTCAGTACAGAATATTGGAATATGTAAATGTAGCTGGTGCTCTTGCTGTGTGTAAGAGCTAAATAGGAAAATTTAAATCTTGACTATGAACTTGATCTTCGTCGATTTTATATGTCAATATGTCATCAAAATATTTTCGTAAAGCTATTGCTTACACTTATCGTACAATATAGTAAGCACTTATGGGGTAAGGAAACGGATAGACTGATTCTGCTTTACTGGCGGAATTTAATTTATTGCACCCATTACCGTACGTAGGCTGCCATGCAATGCAAATTAGCTTAACGCCACGCCACATGCCCGTTGGGCTAATCTTTCATTGCTAGGCTAGGCACGCAAATCTATAAATGGGAGTTGGGAATTAGTCTTTGATGGAAATCCCATTGCTAAAATGACTCAGTGTAGACTCGCTTGCTCGAAGTGTGTAGATTTGATTTCCCCGAAAAACAAGTGTTGTTTTGTGGAAGTGTTGGAAGATGACACGAGGCATTTATCAACATATTTTGTTTTTCCAATCATCGAAAAATAAAAACATAGCAGTACAGGGTTTATACAGAGCGAATTAAAGATTTGAGCTTCCCATACTGAAACCATATAGGAGAATTTTTTAATATTTGAGTAGTTTGCATATTTATTTACCACGAGAGTAATTTTTATTATTTGATCCAATTCCTCAGGTTGGATATTCATTTGGGTTTATAGTAGAATGGAATGGCATGGAATATAGGACCGAGGGATAAAAAGTGTTGAAAGAATATTCCAGAACATCTTTATCTCTTCTCTGTTGCCTTGGGTTGACCATTGCCCGTATAGTTGACTTTTCACTCAGGTTGGGCCTGGCAATGGGTTAGAAAGAATTTGGGAGCAACAGCAAATGAGAATTCATCTTGCCTTACTATACAGTGAAATGTTGAACGTGTACAACTTGTCATTTAATGTCTACGTCAATTTAATTATATACAGAAGGAGAATTGTGATGGGGAGGGCGAGTTTTGGGTGGTTATGTGTATGCGTGATGGTCATAAAAATAATGTTGTCATTTAGGGGAAACGAGATTGCTAATTTCAATGGAAGGGTTTCGGTTTAGGAACGGTCGACAAGAAATTACTCTCTTCCTCTCCTTGTAGTTAGGGAGAGTTAACACGTGCAGGGATTTCACCCGGGGAGGGAAATGGGAGACGAGAAAGATCACCCAAATCGGTGGTTGAGAATTACATGGAGTCTCGTTTTCACACGCAGTGAATAAACATTACGATACAAAAAAGAGAACCTAATTCAAGTGGCATGACGCATCTGTGTGCCCAATAGCATCTTTTGTCGACAAGTAGTTTCACTTGGCATTTGTAGCCATAGCCAGTTAAATTGACTGGTTGTGACACCAGAATTTATTCCAAGTTATTACTTGCAAGAACTTCGGACATTTAATGATTGTTTTATTTATTCAAGTCGTGATGCCCTGTATTTTATCTCCTTTAGAATTTCTTTGACACAAGTTGAACTTATATTAATATTTACCCAAATGGATAAGATTCGATTAGACCCGGGCTGTAAATATTTGTCTAGTTTGATAGATATAATACAAGCCTGGGACGCGTCGTCTTGAAAGCTTATCATGATCATCATCCTACATCAGAAAGGGCGAAAGTAGTCGTGCGACCCGACTATTCAGCAAATAAAACCAAATAGTAATAAAAAAATATAAACATTTAGGGAACATCCTTCTGTGTGGGCATGCCTGCCTATAAAATCTTGATTAACAAGGTGATTTATCCAAATCTAACTGAATTGATATTGACCCTGCTCATTCATAATGTGGTAATTTACTTCTACCTGCATACTGCATGGTTGAGCCAATATTATATCACAGGAAGCACTAGATGCATTATGTATTCTTCCTCGATTGCAATTTTGCATATGCTACAAGTCAACGCAACGAGTCCCCGACACTTGACTTTGGCTTGGTGTTGACCTGGATAGAAAGTTCGAGAATTTGTATTCCTAGCCACACGCAATACGTGTAACAACATACAAGTAGTGGCCCACTACGCCACAACCACCCATGGCCATGCCATGGGTTTGAAACTTTATTTTTATTTTTAGCATGATTGTCTGTCTGAGCAAGTGTGTGCCTGTATAATGCAGTCAGGTCGTAACCAATGCATTCATTGATAGTTTCCGCAAGTTTAGAGCAATTTCTGATATAAATGCTATGAAATTAGTAGCTAGAATTTGAGTTTCGGATAATGACACATTTATCAGAAACGCCAAAATTATGCACTTCCACTTCCACTTGAGTCGAGTTTCAAGGCTAGCAATGGGATTAAGGACAAAATTATGATAAAAATAATTTGATGCAAAATAAAAGGTGATCTCATCAAGAGGCGGAAAAATATTCGAACATTGTAATGTAGCTAGTGCATTAGCGTAGCACAGTAAAATAACAAAATAGAGAAGAGTAAGAATGGTTTCATTCCCTCTGATTTTGATTTAATTCATGACGAGGAGATTCTTTGAGTCGTCCGATCTCATCCTGACCAACCACGAAATGAAGTACCTGTATGTCCCTGGGGGAAAGTCTGGGGAGGAGCAGCCTTGCTTGCTGTGTGCTCAGTTTGCTTCAGAGTAGGTGACAATTGGGTGCACTTCACTTGTATTCAACTCAAATCCTTCCCTCAACTGAATCTTCTGCTACACTACACTTGTATCTTCTTCGCATGAGTATAGCAGTCACGCCGTTTTTATTCGGTTAGGGTAGAGTGAAGTAATGTAATTGAATGTAATGGGATATTGATATTAGATCCTAGCTTCCTAACCTCTAGTAGTTGTTATCCAGCTCTAGTGTGTGAATGACACTAAAAGGTGAAGTAGGAAGGAATTTTTTAAAAAGTGCTTGTTTCTTGTTTGTGTCCGTGTCCGTCTTCCGGAATTGCTACAAAGTAAGGTAAAAATTTAATTAGTTATTTGAACAGGAAAACTTAATAGAATTGCTGATAATTCTTATTATTACCTTTATGGTAAATATGTGTACGTAACAGTCAAACGATAAATTAAAGCAAAAATGTCAAATCTTAAGTATATTGTCAGGTTTACTTTCTTGGCTTTAATCTTTTCATTCCTCTTGAAAATTAGTTCAAGTTAAGCTAAAAAATGTCAAGATTTAATTAAAGTACAAATACGTGCTCTGACAAGTTTTTAATTTGCCTAATTTAAAGCAGTAGACTTTGATTTGACATAGAAATTGATAAAAAGAATAAATTGCCTTTTGTGTAAAATCGTAAAAAAATAGAATAGAATAGACTAAATCTGACAGGTTAGTTGAAGCTAACCGTAAGTCTATCTGATCATTCATTACACAAATTGCGTCGCATGTGTTTTTCTGGCATACATTGTCATGAGTCACCTAGGCTGAAGCCTGTGCCCATGCTCAACTCTTCAATGCACTGGCTGTGTCTGTGTGGCCTTGCCGAGATAACCTTAGTTAACTCTTGAAAGCCGGGTAGGCAAAATAACCTACCACCAGCATTCATTGGATTCACATCCTATCCTATCCTACCTTATGTACAAATGTACAAACGAAAATGAAATTGACGTTTGGCCTGAACTCAATTGAACTTGGATTGAGGTACGGCTGCGACGGTACGTCAAGACACGAGGGTGTTGCTTACGTGTAAGAGTATGCCAGCCGAGCCCTGAGCTTGAGCCGTACGCTGCGAATTAAGTCGTAATAATTTTTTTTCTTTAGTTAATCGTATGATTTAATTAGAAAAAAAGCTTGAGTTGTCCTAAAATTTAAAATAATTTGATTTCGTAGAGTAAATTATTCATTCTAAAGTTCCTCCCGGTTGACCAATCACATCCTATCCTATCCTACCTTATGTACAAATGTACAAACGAAAATGAAATTGACGTTTGGCCTGAACTCAATTGAACTTGGATTGAGGTACGGCTGCGACGGTACGTGAAGACACGAGGGTGTTGCTTACGTGTACGAGTATGCCAGCCGAGCCCTGAGCCGTACGCTGCGAATTAAGTCGTAATAATTTTTTTCTTTAGTTAATCGTATTATTTAATTAGAAAAAAAGCTTGAGTTGAGCTTGAGTTGTCCTAAAATTTAAAATAATTTGATTTCGTAGAGTAAATTATTCATTCTAAAGTTCCTCCCGGTTGACCAGTGTTGTTAAATTCCTAAATGAACTAATTAATTAATAGCGCTTAATTTTAAAGTGTGAGAATAATTATAAAAAACGTTTTACATGCTCGTATGCGCGTAAGCCTATTGCGCCGCTGTTTGCCTTGCCTTGACTATGGCTTAGAATTTTTCCTTATCTCACCGGACGGACGGAAGCCATAGCTGAAGTCATGCAAATGGATAAATTGACTAATCGAATAATTTTAACACTACAATGTAGAGTAGAGATCAAGCAGCCTAAAGTTGTATGATTGATGATTGACTGGTTAGTTAACTATTAACTCATTTGCTTGGATGTAATTCATGCCTGGCCTGAACTCCTAGCTATATTACGATGCAATGCAAACCAAACCAAACCAAACTAGATATATTTTTTATGCCTTCTATGTAATCTGTGCTTATCTTCCTGCCATCCCAATTTTACTTTGGCGGACTCGTGGATTTGCTTCCACCGTGTTGACCTGTGTCTGCCGTAATCGTAATTGGTACCTGAACGCGAGTTTTAACAGAAAATTGCGTCATTATTAGCTGTAATTGCATCATGGAATAAAACTAAAAATTGACTCAAGACCTTCTACAGTTCTGCGCTAAAGGGTGTTACCAGCATAGTAATCCCAGTGGATGTACTATTACATTAAGTACTTCCGTAGTTTAGTAAGATGATTGGTCGGAGATGAAAAAAGAGAGTAGGCAGGCAGGAACTTGTTATAAAAAATGACTATAGAGTAGAGAGTTTATGGGAGATTATCCTCATTTGAGATTGAGACCGCCCCACATCACATCCTTTTTTAAGGAGGGCTGGCAAGGCTTGTATAATAGTTCCCACGTTGATGCGTAAAGCTGATGCTGATGCTGATGCGTGCATTTGGAGTTTTATCAAAACTTTTTGATGTATCTGAGCTTATATAGTACTCATGCCATAGCATAATCTTTAGCACGCTTTAATTTTTAAGGTCTATTTGTGTTGGTGGTTGAATTTTTAGAATTTAGTATTGTAAATTAAACGTAATAGCAATTAGAATTGAATTTTTATTTTGAATTATTTCCTACAGACTCTGTCTCTACTTTACTGCCTTTTACAACGAAGCTCCGAAGCTGCTGAAACTGGATTAGAAGCCTGAAGTACACCTTGGCTTTGATTTCGTGATCATCCGAAATGTTATCGGAAATTAACATGGTGCTCAACCTAGCAATGATGGCAATGGCAATGGCAGCAATGGTTGAGGCAGGAAATGTAAGTCAAAATTAGACAGAATAAGTTATTTCTCAAACATTAAGCAAAGTTAAAATATAATTTTATTGTTATTCCTTTCATTTCGAATTTTCTCGTTTGCAGTGTAATGTCGATGCGCATTGCCCTCAAGATGAATACTGTTACCCTCAAACTAAGGAATGCGTACCTTGCTTTAAATGTTTCAAATATAAAATGCATCCCAAACAATCAGTCATTTGTGGAAAATGGAAGGAGGATTGTGGAGATTGCTTTGAGGGGTAGGTTCAAATGTTTTATATTGTTTTTTTTAAGTACAGACTTTATATTTTATATTAATCCCTATTTTTATAAAAAATAGTTACATTAAGGATGGTGACTATTGCTCACTTCTACCTCAGCCTCAAAAACCAATACCACCACAGTTGGCCACTTCTCAAAATCCATATCTTATTGGAATCATTGTGTCTGTCGTCATTATTGGACTCATTATCGGTGCTTCTACGAATCCAGTGAAGAGAATTTGGAAGAGATACTGTCACAATTGTAAGCTTTGGCAGAAAGTCCTCATAAAAATTTCGTTTTTCAATTTAAAAGTAGGAGGCTTCAATTTTCTGAATGTTTATTTACAGGTCCTGGAATTTCAAATTCTAGTTCCATTGTAGAAATGGGGACTCCATTCATTCCTTCAGATTCAAGACCAGAGCCTTTAAGCAAAGAATTTCAAAACGTACAACCAGGAAATCAGTTTTTTGAAAACCCATATTTTGGTAAAAATTGCGAAGATGAACCATTCAACCCTTTGATCCGGAATCTACCAAGGCCATCACACTATGAAACTTCAATTCACTATCATGAAGAATTACCTGTGACGTCAAAAGTTTTTGACTATGGATTATATCCGTAAGTGAAACCAATTAATATTAATTTAACACCCAAATTAATTCTTAAATTTTCAACACGATATATGTTTGTATAAATAATTTCAGGTCAGCCCCTCCTGAAGATGACAATCAAGGTCAACAGAATGAGAACTTGGCTCCTGAAAATGAAGGTCAAGGTCAAGGGAATGAGAATTTGGTTCCTGATGTCGAGATTCAAATACAGCATCCACAACCAGATGGAGGAGGAGGAGGAGGAGGAAGCGTTAATGACCCATCGGTGAATGAACAAGTATCCCCAAGAGATCAACCAAGTCCAGTTCCAAGCCAAAGTCAAAATGCTACAACCAACACAAACAACGCACCTATGACTGAGCCTAGACCGTCTCAATCTCAAAGTCAAAATGTACCAACAACATCTAGGTGAACCTTATCTTGATTTGAATAATACTTTAATCTTCAGTCGTGTCGTTTTGATTACAGGGCTGGAACTTCACGACCTCATCCAGACGGACAATCATCTGAATCTCGTCAACCAGTCAAACGCCCGAGGCGACACACCCTTGGAAGCCCTATTGGTGAGACGTCATATACAAACCTTTCACAAACTCGCCGCTTCGAAAATATGACTCAAGGTGTAGCCAGGCCGAATCATTTGGCCATCCCTGCAACTGCTTCTGGATCTGGATACTTCACTACTGGAACTGGTGAAACATTCCCTCTTAGAATGTTAGTCCATGTTGACAGACTGGATATTCATGTGTCAAATGGAGGAGCTCAAGGAGTACAAAAAGATCCTGAATCGCCATCACCATCTCATCAGAATCTTCGCATAGATGATTCCTGCCCTGATCTCAATCGCCTGTTGGCCAGAAATCGACCATTTGAGACTGCTACACTCGAACGCGATGACGACGAAGAAGCTGGGGATTCAATCCCAGAAGTTCCTGATTTTGATGACATGGACTTGGATGGTATGCATGACGGTTAAAAATTTCCCGGTGGTTTTTAGTAGCTTTGCTACTAATGGAAATGAAAATTCACGGATAGCTTGTTAATGGTAGAAAATTGGTTTGACATAAGACTTTCCAGTGGTGCATGACTGGCGAATCGAATCTTTCCTTTGATTATTTCGCAAAATTGGAATTTATTATGGTTTTAAATATTTTATAAGTGAGACCGTCTTAAGTTTCCACTTGTGCCTCAAGATATTAATGTTTTGTACAATTTTCAAGGTCCCACCCAACTCGAAATCTCGAGAAAACAATTTGTGTTATTTTTTTAGTTGTTAATGTAGTGTAACGGCTCACAGTCTCATCTCAGGGATCCAAAAACTTAAAAGACTCAATTATCGGCCCTTCTTAAAGCAATATGAACAAATAAATTTTAAACTTCTCAAAAATTTAAGACTGAATACAAAAAAGTGCTTAGAAATTTTCATGAGCTTTGAATCCATTTCAATACTACTGCCTTCTATCTTGCCAAATCCAATATTCAAAATTAATTAAAGAAAAGCGTATGCTATGAAATGCCATGCATCGACAAATCATTCCTGAACTCATGGTCAGATAAGTATAAAAGTTTAAAACTGTAACTAATCAGTATAGAAAATATTATTGTAGTGAGAGCTAGTCGAATGAAATTCAATTGTTGTGTTTATGTTGTGCCTGTTAACAAGGGGAGATTTTCAACTAATAATAACTCAGTCCTTCAGTTTGAAATGCCCAACCAAATTGAAAGACAGAATTAGAGCCGAATGACTCTCCTTGTTATTTTTATACGTGCATTCGTTTTGGATGTTTTAAGTAGAAGTGTTGTTAATGTTAACAAGGCTGGAACCGGCAAGTCTAGAAGTCCAAATATTTGTGATTATTGATTATATTGTTAATAATTTTAAAAGTCACATTGTCACCTCACACTGTGGTAAAATCTGTACTTAAATCACATTGTATTGTAAAATGTGAAGGCATGACTACTTGTCGTTTTGGAAAAGTGCGAGCACTTTTAAGAAATTGTCTGAGCTATTCCATCGAAACGAAAAATTATTTATTTTATTTAAAGAGCAACTACCATGTCGGGACATCGAAAGAATATGATGCGTATTAGGTAATCGCTGTAGCTGTACTGTCTATAAGAACCTTGTTGTAGTATATTGTTAATTTAAACTACTACTGGTATTGACTACCACACTTTTACAATTAGTAGAAATTCAAAATCCTTCACTTTCTTAACTATACTCTCTTGTTACAAAACGATATTTAATTTAAAGTATTGACTGTTAGAGCCAAACAAAGCAATAAAATGGTTTAAAAATGATTAGGAGTTATCCCACGCCTTGCCTAGTCAGCCCGAACTAGTAATAAATAAATGTTGATAAAATGAAATGCTGAAATACAGAAGAAGTCAAGGACATTTGAGCAGTGTGATAAAAATTGTAGATATTGCACAATGCATAGTTCAAGTTCAATGAAACAGAATTTTTGCATTGGTTGGCCCTGAGTCATAAAATTTGCAATCTTCAAGGACACCGACTCTACTCATGTAGGCAGTTGGCAAATTGGCATACAAATCGTTATCATCTCTGTCCCGTATAACCTAATGCACTCACTCAGACTTTGGCATTGCAAAAAATTGTGTTATCGTAAATTCCAGTCAGTTCAGTACATTGAACCACCAACCGTACACTACTATATCAAACTTTAACGTATTTTGGTTTCAACATCAGTTCAATTGCTTCTGTGTAAATTATTTAGTATATAAACTGGTGGGACTACATGTATTAAGTACAGAGTAGAAATAAACACAGAAATTAACATTGCTTAAGAAATGAGCTCAAATTTAGTACTAGAGTATTGAATTTAAATTTAAAATTTCTCAAGTTCACAAAATAGCTTATCACAACTGGAAGCCTAGAATAGTCATTCCTATTAAACTGAGCAAAATTATAACCGATGAAGAATTTGGTTTTTCTGCAATATCTTTAGAATTTCCATGATGATTCGTTGTGGCCGTGGCTGATGAACGATGATGGGTCATCGCACCAAGTGTCCTGCGGTATCGTTTATTTTCACAAAAGCAAAATGACCCCCGTGTTTCTTGTATTTTATCATATTCTTTTGGATCTTCTTCGCTCATTCTCATAAAGTTCTCGACAGTACAGCTTAGATTTCCAATGCTAGTCAGGCAAATCGTATCCTGAGCGCAAACTGCAGTTGCAATAGGATGAATCACACATGCCGATCCAGCATCAAGTCCACATGAATGCTTAACCTCATCTCGGACATAATGGAATCCCTTTGTTTTAAGAATTTCTCCACATCGACAACGATTGACAATTGGGTCACAGAAAAGGAGAGACGAGGCTTTGCAAACTCCTTGGTTACCCTTACTCTTGAGAAAATTGACATAATCCTTCAATTTCCAATATAGTGTGTCTTCCAAATCTTCTCGAACTTTATTGGCATGTTCGTCTCTAACTGTGCCGTGGAATCGAATGTGATTCTCTTCTAACATTACTTCTACGATTAGTGCCTTGGAGAGAGTCCGCACTTCACTTTGGTTAACTTCAAGTACAGGATTACATTCGTCATCGTAGTTTAACACAGAAAATGACCTATACTCGAGTGATACGTTGTCAAATTCGTCGGAGGTCCAATTCCGAAAACGAGCTGCAGCAGAAGCAAATGTAATTTCACGGTAGAGTAAAAACTGTGCAAGTGCTGCAGTGATAAGGTAAATTAATGACACCATTCTGTTTAAAGTTCAAATTATAACTCTTCTACAGATTAGCCCGACTAGGTTTGAACTATCTGTCAGAAATTATCTGAGATAAACTAGCATTACATTATCCTACCCATGAATTGTTTAATTAATCATAATCCTGATGCAACTAGTTGACTCTCATTGTGCCTAAACAAAAATTAATTCTCAAGCACGAATTCTTATGGCACAACAAGAAGGAAAGCCCGACTAGGTTTGAACTATCTGTCTAAAATAATCTGAGATAAACCAGCATTACATTATCCTACCCATGAACTGTTTAATTAATCATAATCCTGATGCAACTAGTTGACTCTCATTGTGCCTAAACAAAAATTAATTCTCAAGCACGAATTCTTATGGCACAACAAGAAGGAGGCTTGCCGATTATACATATAGTTGTCAAACCTAATTGCATTGCAGGACACGTATTTCTTAGAAATTAGTTTGGGTTTTATTACGGCTAATAGTTTCTGAACAATGCCTTTAAATAGGGTAGTTTTCTAGTATAGACTCAGTAAGTAGTAATATAAAATTGTGAGAACAACTATGAATCGAATAAGTATGACATTTTAATTAGTTTGTAATAATAATATCAAACAAGAAAACAAGATGAGACTCAAATTGCCATTTAGAGCGTGAAAATTCCAACAATATTCATAATTGTTGTTAAGATTTGTAATGAACAAATCACCATCACAATGCCCCACAGTTTCTACTAATATTTTTACATTTCCTGGAAAGTTGACTTTGGCCAACTCAATAAATCATAACGAATTGTTTGCCGCTCGCTTTTTAGCTGTACATATAAGAAGTTAATAAAGTTTCACGCTAAAATTATGAACGGATCAGTTGGATGCATTTTTATTGTTGTCATATCTGATTCTGAACTATATTCCCCATCCCTAAAACTCTTCCCAACCCAAATCCCTCCTTTTTTAATTAAGAAGAGACGACTACATTGTCCATCTCTGCAAGGAATTCCACCGTTGTTCAAGATTTTTCGTAAGTCATTTGACATTGTTCTATTATTACGTACCAAAGATCCCAACATTTCCAAAGAAGGATACTTCAACTCGTTCAAAAGACATTTCAGAATCCAAAATTTTGAGCAATTCATCATAATGACGGCAAAATGTGCATATAAAAACACTAGTTGTTCTGGGAGGAATATCAGAAATGAATTTCCAATCTTGGCCACAACCCAAGTCAAAAGATTTTAAATTTAACTCGTGTCTTTCCCCCTTTGAATTCTTTTCACTCTGACCCACACCTGTAGTTTCAATATACAAGTATTTGAGATTTTCTGGAACAGAATTTGGTTCAACTTGAGAATTTTTGAGCAATAATTCTTGCAAAGGAAATCCTTCAACCTCTTCCAGTATTTCCTGAGTGAATCTTAATTGGCTAAGGAAAATTCCACGATAGTGTTCAAGTTGAAATATCAAGTGTCCACATATGCTGATCTCAATATCAACCCCTGCATAGGCTATCATTTCTGGCCCCCAAAATGCAAATTCAAATTCAAAAAATATCAGTGGTTCAAAATGTTCCTCATCAAGGTAATATTCAAAGTCTTCAGGGGAATTCACACAATGAAGGACAAAGCTTCTAAGAGATGGGAGTTTCAATTTAGTTATCGTAGTGTTTGCATGGCCAATTAAATTAACTCCAATAAATTCCAAAACTTGTAAATTGACACAATTCTTCAAGCCAGCAAAAACTTGGCTATTTCCAAGGTCCAACTCTGTATTTTCTAGCCTAAGCCAAGTGAGATTAGGCTGGAGATTCGTACGGATTTGAATTGATG
>WJEZ01001541.1:0-17038 GCA_009869925.1 Thalassaphorura encarpata
GGGGGGGGGGGAAACGCATACCGAGGTACTTGTTTGGTCATGTCCAATTTTTGCGTGACCTTAGTTACGGGGGTCAATCCCGTTGCTTGCGTGGAATCCCGTGTTCAGTGGGCAGTGCGTGCAGGTCACCTCGGAAAAATTCAATTCTAGCTCAAAGTTTAATATTTTCATAGAATGGGTTTGAATGACTAGGGCAAATAAATAATAAAAGTTTTAACCTGACATAGTCTTAAATGACGCACTTTGCCAAGTGCGCCAAGGAACCACTTGAAGTAGCCCCACCCAATGTTGTTTACTTTCTTTTTGAATAAAAAACGATGCGGGTGAATTGGAGGATAAAGAAAGCTTTTATCTGAGCCTCAGTGCACTCGTCATGTACTAAACTCTTCAAATATTGAAATGATTGATTGAACAATTCCATAGAGAAAAGTAGTCGTAGAAGAGGAAGTAAATAGGAAACGGTGGAATGCAGAGATTTGTTCACAATCTCAACCCCAGCCACTTTCTTTCATTTTTTTCAATGCATACACAAACAGGGAAGAAAAGTTCAATTTAAATTTTTGGCATGCGTTCTTCCTCACGCACGGAGCAGTGTACTGTACTGTACCCCGTGTGTTATCCACATAATCGGCTTAAAAATGCAAACACTGTCGAGCCATGCTGTCTTTTTAATGGGCGCTTCCCTTTCTCAAGAACACTTTGTAGGAATTATTATTATGACAAGAGATATGAATCCTTTTTCTTTTAAGAGAACTTCCGTTAGGCTCAGACTAAAAGAAGAAAAGAAGGAAGGAAAGGGTAAGTCAGTACTTAGAGCGTGAGAATGATTCTCGTTCCAAAGAAATGGACCAGATAATGCTGGAAAAGTAAAAGAGAAAGGGCCAAAGTGCATAAATCCAAAAACTCGACTTTTCCTCTTTCACTTTCTTTCTCTTTCAGACTGAGCCCAGCTTTTTGCTCAGACCATGGCCATCCTACACATTCTACATTCTGCATTTCATACTACAATCTCTCAATGCCCTTCTTCATCCATTCTTTACAATTGCAATTGCAAGGATATTCTATTTCACCCTTACTACATGAAATTTTATAGTAATTTTTCTAACCAAGGATTTCAATATTTTCTGAAACCACATTAGAAAACCCCATTATATTGTTGTAATGGAAATTTTGGAATGGCCATTAGCGTAGGTTTTAACCATTTGGTCCAGTAGTTGGTTTTGGTCAATTTGGGTGCATAATGCGATAACGTTCAAGTTGAAACGTTTCCTCTCTTCTCTGAAAGGTTAGTTTCACTTACTTAGTTTTTCCTTTCCTTTCCTTTAACATTCACTTAACTGTTAGTATTATTATTGCGAATGAAGAGTAGAATTGATGAAATGACCAGAAGCATTTTACCTAGGGCATGGCCATTCTAACGTAGTAAATCGTAAGTGGAGCCCATAGTGCAATGTGCAATGGGAATGGGTCTGGAGAATGGGATAACATTTAAATCGACCGACCAAAGAGGAGCAACTCTTCACTTTACTTTGGTCCAAGGACGAGAACAACGGAACGTAGACGTAGGGTATGGATTGTGGGTCAGGGAAAAAAGAGAGAGATGATTCTATTACTAGGTACTACTTTCTACTTTCACTCTTCTTCTTAAATGATAAAAAAAGACTTACGTTTTGGAACGAAATTGTCAAACTTGAGTCGTTCATCCAACCATTGCTCACGGAAAGTGAGCTGTACGCTGTATTCCTGTAGGGATGACACATTAAGATACCGCGTTTAGACACTTTTAAAATTGATGCAGATTTTTTGTATCGATGGTACATGGAGGTGGGTATGGTACGGTAAGTGGGTCTATGGATTCGATATATAGGAAATAAATGGAAGGGTAGAAGGTTTGTAGGTTTAAACTATTTGATTTTTGAGTCAGTGTTTAAATTGTGTGTATTTCTAAAACTAAAAAAAAACTTTAAATGTGTATTATATAAAAACTTTAAAACTGAGATTGAAGCTCAAGCTCAATTTGACTACTATTACTGTCAAGTTTTTTATAACCGTGAACAAATTAAGCAACCCAACCACGATTTTCAATGGTAAGTCTGTAGAATTTTAGAAAGGGTAAATTGAAAGAAAAGAAAGAATGGCAAATAAAAATGGGAATTCTTTTCCATCCATCTCAAGGACGCTCACAACAAATTCCATTGTTCCATCCGGACATTTCAAGTAGTATTATTTCTCAAGAGCACGAGAATAGCTTCGTCCGTGGTTTGATTTTCACATCCTCTTTCAATCTTGGTGCACTGAGCACGTAAACTAAAATAAACGGGGAAAGTCCTACAGCCATAAAATGCATTTCCTCTGCCTAATGGGCATGAAAAATAAATGCCTTTAAATACATGTTCAAGGGCATTGAAATTTATAATGAGTTTAACTAAATACATCACACTGTATATATTATTTGTAAAAAAAAGTGACATAGTTATTTTTCACGAAAGGAATTCTTTCTTAGAGAAGCAATTTTGCTTTTGCTGCTTATCTGTCGAACAAATGCATCGCAATTCCATCAAATTAAATTGGAGCCAAGGATTTTCTTTGACTAAGAGGAAAGAAGAAAATTCTATTCTCGTTGTTCTTTTAAGAGAAAGATCACGTTCGAACTCAAACCAGGGTCCGCCATGTCGTGACGACTACAATGACAATCACTTGACGAAAGGAATCCTGGGGATGAATTTGGAAGATAAGAAGAAGAAAAAAGAAAAAGAGTGGAGAGGGTGGGCGGGTGAAAAAGGATTCGATAGATTTTTCATCAAGTTTCCTTCATTGAATTCACGTCTGGCGACAAAAGTGGATTCGTTATCGCTCTTCGCTCTTTTTCTAAACACGAAAGAGATGCAGATCAGGAGGCATTTTTGTGAGTCTGTCTCTTTCCTTCCTCTTTCCACGTTTTCCTTTCCAACCTAGTCAATCCGATTCGACTCAAACTAACAAGGAAAGCATTTTGACTGTAAGGCTAAAGCTCAGTTTAATCATGATCGATTTATAAATACTTTTTATAATACTGAACCATTGCAAAAAGAATTAGCACTGAAACCACGCTCCTTGTCAGTCTATTCATATTCAGTTCGGTTCCTTATACAATTTCAAACTTTTTTTAGTAAAGGAAAACGCTAGCGTTCCCTTGTACAATTTGGTTTTGCTCTTCCATCAAGATTTTTTCTCTTCTCAAGGGTGGCCTTTACTTTCTTACACACACACATATGTGGTGTCGTCGCCCAAACTTTTCTTCATCATCAACTTTTTCGTAAAAAACCGTTGATTGAGAAAAACTGCGTTGTAAATGTGGGCGGATGGTAACAATGCATCGGAGGAAAGGAATTAAAAATAAAACGTCGGGAAAGTTTGAAAACTGCGAAATTGCTCAAACGACTAATGAGTTCTCAAATGCTTCACTTTCTTCATTAGTTTGAAATTGAGCTGGGATGAAAGAAAAAAAGTTGATTTGCTAAATTTATGCGTGGCGACGTATTCACAAAAGGCTAGACGGTTTTTATTAAGATATTGACAGTAGTAGTAGTAATAAAGCTTTGTTAGTGTAGCCTCAGACGGAACGGGAATGAAATGTCTGGATTAAATTTGAATTCAGACAGTGTTTAATTTGTTTTTCTGAAACTTGTATTCATGTGTTCTATGTATAAAGTAATGAAAATATTTGGGTCTAGGGTAAGGACAAGGAATTTGTAGCGAGATATGAGTTTGCAATTTGTACTACTAATTGTTGACTACTGGTTTGGTCTGACTAAAAGGAGGAATGTGCTACTTGTTCAAATTTATGAATAAAAGCAAGAAGCGGAAAGAGTGGAGTTTTGTGGTAATGAGTTATAACATGGAGGAAGAAATAAGAAGAAATCAAAAGAGAGAAAGAGAAAGAAAAACAAAGTAATTTGTTTTCAAAAAATGAAGAAAAAAAAGACAGGTAGTAGTAATATAGTAATATAAAGCAATATCAATCAACATGATCAATTCTCAAAGCAAATCATTCTCGCAATGGCTCATGCAAATGGATGCAATCTTCAGACAATTCGCAATCAAAAGCCAGAACGCACGTACGTACGCATTGCAATGCAATTCAAACCATGAGTCGCAATTCCAAAATATCAAAATTTCTTTAATTGTTTCCATTAAAACAATGTCACGAGTTTTAATTACTCTGAGCTATAAAATCTTAAAGTCCTAATATAGTTAGTCCTGGTCGCATAATTAGTATTCTAGCATGTTGGCATATAGAGATTATGGAATATTATTATTTGAGTGCTATCGTGAAATTTAATGATTCCATATTACTATCAGCAAAGCAGGTTGCTCGCTCATCTTCGAGGTCCAAGGCAGCAGATTCATGTTTTGAACATTCTCTTGAAGCACAGCAATGGACGGAAGGAAGCAAATAGTAAAAGCGGAAATAAATCAATTCTTCGAGTCATAAAGCTCAAGATCCGTATCTCATTTTCTCATTCCGGACCAAACAACATGCTTTAAATGACAATTTGAACGCAATGACATTCTCATGGTTCCGCCGCTCGGTCCAACACAACATACCAGACAATCTCATTGTTTTAGATTTGACTAAATTAATGAATTTCCTTCAAATCCAGAATCGGATTCGGATTCTGATGGAGAAATGAATGTTCATTTAGTTCAATTTCATCCTAGGAAATAATGAGATCTAGTTTCACCACAGGAGAATCACGACAAATGGAATTCTTTTGTTACTTGATTCCCTCGGTTCAGTTGAAGATTTAGTTGCGGTACATTGGAATTGGAATTTGAACGAATTAAGGACAATCCGATATTACTATAAAGAAAAACTGATTGGATATGAAACAAAACTACACTCTCACATTATTCGTTATTTTGTGGGAAATCAATTCTGGAATTGTTTTGACATTTTTTAAGCAAGCACGTGTCTAGCCTTTGTTTTTTTTCTTCAAAGATTGCCCAGGTACATAGCCTAGTTTTTGAAATACACTTATAGTATGCATAATTAACTTAGGACTCAAGTCTAGTCTTGAACAAAGAAATAATTAGATCTGAATATTTTGTCTTTGACAACCGCTGACCGAATTCTGAACCCTTTGTTCTGTTTTATGACATCAGAATTGAATTACTTAGTTCCAACAAAGTCTGATGAGTTGCGGAAATATCTGCGTGTGTAGAGTAGACTAGGGCATTGCGTGCACTGCACACGCTTACGTCGCTTCCCCTTTTGAAAGAATGACGTCAAACTTCGAAATTTAGTTTTGAATGTCAAATGCCAAGAAGAACAATACTCGTAAAACCCCTGTGATGCTTGCTACATATTGTGTTTCCCATACCTGATGGGCTCATGGTTTTTGGTTTTATGAGATAATAACTCTTCGTCACTCTCCTATCTTCCCCATTCTTTCAAATATCAACTGTCATTTCTGGTTTTTCTTGAATCCTGACAAAATGTCACCTTTTCACTTCCATTCCTTTACAATAGACTTGTTTCACTACGCGACAAAATTCTAGGAGGAATGACTCTGTCAGACTAACTTTATATTTTACAATTTCTAGACCCGAAAACCAAAGTATCATCGCCCCAATTAATTAACCTACAAAAGAAGGCTAGAAAACCTGAGTTTGAATCGTTAGCCTTGTTATAAATTCTACATCAAGGCCAAGCCTATGGCCATTGCAATTTTTTTAGTCCTTTTTTCAAATTCTCTAGAGCCTGAATGATCTGAATAACACACAAGGCTGTTGAGGTTAACGAAATTGCTCTTGTAGTGCCGTTTGAAGGGGTATTAGAATTTTATTATGCAGTTTGATCGTAACGAAAGCTATAAAAATCCGCCTGCACTTCATACATGGATGCGAATAAAAAATCAACGTCGTGGTGTGCATCTCAAGAATAGAGCCCTGAGTGTCGAATACAATAGATTGTGAGGACTAGGGCTTAGATTTAATCCATGGATCAAATATATTAGTGGGGATCAATGGGTGCTAGTATGGACCACAGGTGGGCAACACTACAGTCTTGCCAAAAGTGTTATTGACTTTCAATATAAAAATACAGATTGAATTCCAATATAACCTAACAGTGCAAAATTATTCAAAACGAGAGATCAATACTTGTGAGATCAGATTGTCCTGAGGATATGCGCTAAGTACAGGCATATCGATAAAAATATTTTCACAGTTTAGATCATATTTTGTTAGTATTAGTACGGGTATACAATATTAATTATCATCATCATAAACGGATGTTAATTTAATTACAGACTGAGTTAGTTAGGCTTTAACATGAGGAAATACAGACACGTACGTGGAGTAGAAGTTTATGAGAAATGACAAGGTTTGCATGACAAGTGGTTAGTGAATGTGGTTAAGAATGAGTGACAGACATATTTGAGTGCACAGACTCATAATTTGGTAAAATCACGATCAGTGAGTAGAAGACATTGAATCAGTGTAAATTTATATTGATAGGGTTAAGGTCAAAGTGTGAATGACGTCACAATTTTAAAAGGGTATCACAGAAATAATCAACTAGCAGCGTATAGCTCCTTTCGTCGTACGATTAATTGGAGTTTCAAATGCAATGTGCATGGGTGGTCTTTATGCTCACCAAATCACCATCATCATTACCAGTGAGAATATACACGATTACCAAAAGACAAGAGATGCATAAGAGATATATATAGACAAAGGAGACGAGACAGTCACGTGAAGTCTGAAAGCGCAGAGCAGCATGGAAGATTTGTAAAAAAATTCACTGGGCCTAAATTATCATCTCACGTCGTCGTATATATTCCTGACTTGATATAATCAATTCTCATGTGTACCAAATAAAACTTATCAATTTACTCAAGGGCAACTTCGTTTGAGAAAAATCCAGACATCCTGGAAATTACATGTGTAATGTTAAAAATGAAGCTAAAGCTCAAATTGTGTACTGCCACCAAACCAAGCACCATGACAAGCTTTAAGTATATCAAGCTTTTTTCAATAAGACTCGCAAAGCTGAGCAGTATGTATTTTTAAAACATTCTTGTGCATTAATTAATCTTATTATATTACGTGAGTTTTTTTGGTTTATCCTCAAACGAATTTACTTCAAGGTGCGTTAATTCCCCTTCATTAGCAATAAATTGAAATTAAATACGGGGTTTGTAATGAGTTAGAGTAAGAAGATAAGTTTTAATGAATCTTTCGCCCATTCCATCGTCTCTTTTCATGATTCACTAATTTGTAGGCGTGGAGTGAAAGTACGAATAATGACAGAGACGGGGACAGGAACGAACGACTACTGCGTGACCCTTTGGATAGAATAGAATCGAATGTGTTGAGTAAACCCGAGACTGAAGGAGTTAAATGTTCTCTGATAATAGACACACACATCGGGAAATGGGATGGGGACGTTAAACCCGAGAGAGTTGCTTTTGGTGGTAAACATGTGTTCACCCGATTCCCACTAATCGCACTTTCCCGTAAAACGATAATCATTACCCAAGGGAAAATGAACCATTTGGATTGTATTGTGGGTAAATGGTGAAGATATTCATCAACCACCTTCCCTGTAGTTTGAAGAAATGACTCTTAATTGTAAATAACACATAATCATTCCCAAGGTGGAATTGTCTCGGCGTCAACCAAATATACCACAATTGGGTGTCGAGTCTCAGAAAGTAATTTGAGTAAATGTCATTAGGTCATATGAAATTCGATTTGGCTGCGGTTGAACTTCTACCTGAGGTGTGGTATGCGTGTTCTATTCTGTTCCAATGAAATTACAAGTTGTGGCTACAAAAATTGTGAAAGGTGTCGGATTTGACATGGATTAGCAGCATGGAGCATGATATAGGCGAAGATGCCTGCTACAGGTCTAGGTGAATAATATTGACAATTCTCTCTTTTTTCCATTCCTTGTCAAAAGGTTCAATTTTTCTCAAGGGAATTGGCTGGCGTTGGTGACGCCGACACTGACGTGGCGTACCATGTCCTTCCTGATTATCCTTGAATATAACTTTTTGCCTAACAAGCCTTGATCTCAGAAGCTCATGCATAATTGACAAGCAGAAAATTGGCCCATCACCATCAGCTGGGAGAAGAAAAGACGTTGGACCCAAACTCAAAGCTTAATGCTCCTGTCTCGGAGTTTTTAGGTGTTGGATTGGAGTGACAACCGAAGACTTTAGAAACGAAGCGTAAATTTCTTTACGAACGTTTTTTTTTCTCTTCATCGACTTTCTCTGCCTGTGACTTTTGGCTTTTCTTTCACATACGTCCGTCCGTCTCGTAGTTCTATCCAAGTGTCAACCTCACCTCTTCTTTTCCACTTGAAACCTGTAGGTGGAGATCACCCAAGGGAATCACATCACAACCCACGGACCAACAAATGCGTCTTGTCAACCCAAGCTAAGTCAACCCAATAATGCCATGGTTTGACAATAATAATACAAAAAAACAACCAGGGAGTTTTTTTTCCCTTGTTGTCGTTGACCAGTGATTGATTGCTCGTTCCAATCTGTATATTTCAACTCCTATACGTACATACGTATACATAAATGGGAGAAAAGCCCCGTATATATGGATGGATGGAACGAAACTACGATTTGTCCAGGGAGAACTCTTTTGTTGCCAGGCTTCGTCTTTTCATGGAGAAATAGGACCTCTTCTGTCATGAGAATAACTAATAGCCACTATCCCCTGCTATTTTCCATCTTTACAGTGTCCGTCCGTCCGTCTTTCTGTCTTTCTCTGACCGCGATTCCCCATTTCGATTCTTCCTTTTTTGCTATCTATCCTCAATTCCCCATACAATTCTTCTTTCCCCAAAACGTATGTGTATTCTTCAACAACAACAAAAGTTTCACTCAAGGGAAAGAGAAGAAGGATTTTTTTCTCCTTTCAAACCCACCCATTCAACTCCAGTGTGATTTCATTCACATCAAACTAGATAATTATTTACGAAAGAGTTCCAAGAGTAGGAGCCAATAGAATCCTAATAAATTAAATGTCGGGGCAGAAGAATTTTCAAATTGTCACACCTGTCAAGCGATGTACAAAGTTTGTTGACTTTTTCCAAGGTTCTTTTGGGATGCACGTAAATTTTGAGTTTACTTTCACCAAGAACAGCTGAATGAGAATTTGTCTAGTCCCTTGGCTATACTATTTGGCCCTATGACATTATGAGTACTAGTCATAATTATGAGAAAGGACCAGATGAAGTTTCCATTCCATTTGATTTTGTGTGGATGAGTGTGGTGTGTGAACATGTGAAGTGATTTGGCTCGCTGGATGAGACCTGAATTGAGAAAGTGTGGATTGGACGTGTGGAGAAAGGTTTTGGATTGCCAGCTCATGGACTCGTCCTCAGTCTGAGGCGCGGGAAAACTCTTATTGCTCATTGAAATAATTAACTGAGACAAGTGCCTCTCCAGGGGGAAAGAGATGAGATTCTATTAGCGGACAAGGGAATGAGGGGAGTCCCATTAACAAAATACATGGGAGCCAAAGATGGGGGTTCGTGTGGTCCATTTTGAGAGAACATTACAAAAGCTCAGCTCCAGTCACGGACTTCCTTGTGAGCATTAGTCGTGGTAGTACTCCATATGCGAAACAACACTTCATACACACTTACCATTTCATAATCATCTATCTTGCTGATGGAGCGTAAGTACAAATTCACATGTACCTCTGTCGATTCTGTTCCCAAAAGCCCCATTTTGCCATTTCATACAAAATCATAATAATACATTTAAATATATCGTATGTAAGCTTCGGATTGGCATTAAGAGCAAAAACACTAGTCATCAATCATTTTTAATTAAATATTTGAAACTATTCCTTCAAAGCTTCTAAATTTGCATTGGAAATTGTCAGTATTATTCGCTATTTTTATTTCCATAAGCATTACTATGTTAGCTGCTAAGCATTTTGTTAGTCTAAAGCCATAAATCTGTTACAAAAACTAATTAGATAATTAATAAGAAGAGCAATCCGATTAACCTTGGAATGACCCTGTAGTGTAGAAATAATTTCATCTTATTAATATATTGTTAAAAAAAGAAGCCTATCCGCGTACTTTGAGCCAGGAAGAATATGAGTTGGAGTTCCATGGCTAACCACGAGTATTAGCTTCCGAGAAATCTAATTTCATCAAAGCCATGAAGAAGGAATTTGCAACTGATTGCAGAACTTGGTTAGATTCTAGATTGAATTTCATTTCATTTCATTTCATGCACGAAGCTTAAGTACAATCCTAGGACGCAAAGTGATTATTTTTGTACAAAGGATTTCTGAGGAGTTGAGCAACCACATTAGAACCCACCCAGTCAGTCTAGTTGGATCTGACTGAATCTGGAGGACGTAACGCTGGAAGCTCAAGGATGAGAAATTAATTATTTACTTGCGTCACATTACACAACTGGATGGAGCGTCGCAGGTACATTTATTTGATTTTGATGATTGTAGTGTGTAGAACTATACGAGACTAAGGCTACTACGACTAGTCTAGTACATTAGTAAAAGTTTTTGACTTGCCAATAAGGAGGAAAGTCACAAATGCTGAATGCAAGGCTAACTACTAAAATTACATGCCTTTGAGGAGTTGGGCAAACAACTAATCAAAGTTAATGGAGATACTGAGCAAGTCCCTTAAGGGAGGTTCATTTCATTCGAATCATAAATTCTTGCTGGGTTTGGCTCTAGGAATGAATCCTATTATATTAGTAAAAACGAATGAGGAAGCAAGTAAATAATAGGCAAATCATACATGATAGGCAAAATTATGAATTTCACTCCTGGGAATCCTTCCCCATTATTTACGTCCAGACAAAATGGGAGAGTTATTTGTCACGTTGGAAATGGAACCAACGTCTGCAAGGGACTTGATTTGAGCGTGACATTTGATTTCATTTTCCACAAGAATTTGTCATCAAACTTTTCAAGCTCACAAGGGAATAAATTGTACGAACTACTAATTTTTATTTAAATTTGAGAAATATTTGGAAATATTATATGGAACTCATTTTCTTTTTGAGAATTTAATTCTTGATGCAAGTATTAGCTTGATCGAAACTCTATGTCTATACTTTACAAGGATTTCATTGTTGTTGCGTCGTGTTTCTGCCCGAAGACAAATAAATTTAGACTGGTTGAAATTTATAAATGACGTAAAGTGGGAGGATTATCTAAAACTTAATTCACAATACATTAATACAATAAATCAGTTGTCATAATAATGATGCAAGACAATGATATAATAAGAATAATAGGTTCACAAGGGTTGCCAAATGCTGCGTACGTACGATTTACTATAAACTAATACACACCATCTTGAGTCTCTACGACAGATGTTGTTCAGGCTATTAAAATTTAGCCCTGCCTATGGCATCCAAACCAAAATAAATTTTGAAAATTCAAAGAAAAATAAAATAAAGTATAAAAGGATATTTTGAAGGAAGAATGTAAAATTTTGGACATAATCATTTATGTTTTTTCTTTGCAAAGAAAAAGCGTGGAAATAAGAATTGTATGTATTTAAAAATCAATGGAAAATTGTCAACAAGACTTCATGAATTGAGTGCTCTACAAATATGAGTTGAGCGTTTTCACTCGGATTGATTTAATTTTGCGGTGTTCCCATTTGATATTTGACTACATGGTTGAGAAGGTAATTAAAGGGCACGGGTCCAATTATGCCGCTCACATATTAATTAGTTTGGGAGGGGCTTGTCAATCAAGGGAGATTGACGGGAGGAAAAGAGAGCAGCTGAGCTGACCTTGGCTCAAAGGAATCCAGATAATTAATATGGTGCTCATCCTTCCAAACTATTTGCCTTAGTTTAGCCCTTTACCACATGGGGGGACCTTGCATGCAATTTAGCTAGCTTGGTTCAAATCCTATGTAAGTTTAAGTATGGACGTCACCACCTGGCTCCTGCACATGAAGGAGCAACCAACCCAGAGTTCGACATGACATGAATTAATTTTCCATACACGCTTCCCTTTTCCTCTACCAACTCTCTCGAATTTCGGTTCCTTTTCCATGTGTATTTTATCAATTACCTGAACTCAGGTCCTGAACTAACCTTGTTCTTTTTCCAAATGAAGTTATGCAAGCAAAGTATCAAGGCTGCTTTCCTTTCCTTTCTCCTTGTCGTGACAGTTTCAATCTTATTTGCCCAAAATGTACGTGATATGGGGTATCCCTGTCTGTCTGTCTTTTTCACTCTGTGTGCTTGTATTTTACTACAAGGAATTTATGAACAAAATGTGTGAAAATAAAAGTGTCATTTTCTCATGGCTGACATATCACAGGATTATTTCCTAAAAATTCTCTGTTAACGGTTTACTTTATGTGTGTAATGTAAATGTAAATAAAGTTGAAAATAAAGTGATAAAATAAAGTAACAGGAGCTGGTTGAAAAAAATAGTAATGTTCTCTGTACTCAGGTCACATGGAGGAGAAACTACATAAGATTTGTCATGCTCCCCTCGTTAAAGTCAGTTCAAAGAATTTTTCACATTCATTCTACCAAAAAAAAAGAAAACTTGTTCAAAAATTATATGTAGTTTTTCCTACGGGAGTAAACGTTCTACCTACACTTGACTGCTCTCCGTTTTGAGGGAAAACTGGTCATGAATACTAAAATCTAAAATGAACTCTGACTTTTTTTCTTCTATCCCTCCTGACTTGCAATTCCAATTGTTTGCAACACACACACACGTCACGTGGTTCGATGGCTCATGAATTACCCCATCTGTACAATAGTTCATCCCTCTGAGAAACCTTAAATGTAAACGTGCTACTAAATTCTGAATATGTGTATTGAAATTCAAGTATGTTATGATCTTCTTAAACTTCCTTCTCCTTTCCTCCTTAATAAATGTCGTGACATGAAATCCGGATCAAACATTTTGACTACACTACGTACTATGGAAGATGACTTGGATTTCCGTCCGTATGGCGTTGCTGAGGGCTAAACACGTAGGAGTTGCCCCATTTAAAATTCACATGTTTTCATACCCAACTCTAGTTCTATCCTACTTCCTCGTTTTATTGATCTTTTATTTGAATACTTTAATGTTGATCTTCTTAGAATGAAAAATAAAGCAACGAATGAAACAAGATCCGACGTCAAAAAAGAAAACAGGAACAAACGTTGTTTCTTTTTAATGCACCTCTGATTTACCCTAAAGAAATTTTTATGGATTGGAATCTGTATTTTTGACCCAAATAAAGTTGATGTCGAATCTTATTTATAACCTCCAATTTGTCGGATTTCTTTGAGTCCAATTTTATTCTATGTAAAGAAAATATTATCAACTAATATCCCACCGGCTTGTGAAATAACCCAGATGGTTTTCCTTTATTGAAGAAATCAAAGGAAATGCATGTGTATTTTCATTTATTTGAGCAGCAGGGGAGGACTCGATCAAAATATTTGCGGAACACTCAATTCATTTGAGATAAATCAACTTGACAGATTTTGGATTCTGTCACGTTGGGATTTTGATGAACGGAACGAAAACGAACGTATTCATTCTTCACACGCTGGATAGAAAAAAAAGAATAGAGTATAGGGACAAAAAATGAAAAAGAAATCAAATCCATGGTACGGCACGACGGGGAAAATAATGCCACCTTGACTTTGAATAGGAAAAAAGAAAAAAAACTAAAAATAGCAGGAAACGACCAAAAGTCAAAACCGCAATGATAGGAGGCATAAAGAGCTGCTGCTACTATTAGATTTTTTTGGGTTTTGCATGTGGGAATGAATAAATGGCATCGGTGGGGTTGTGTCAATCCCACTTACCATTTTCACGTCATCAATAGTCGCTATGCTCCTCACATACAAGTTGACACTAACGGTTGTTGCCTCTGGTCATAAAATCGCATGAAATATTTTATCATTTATGTTGAGTTTCCGAATGTACTAAAATTCAGTCAGCTAGGACTCTATTCTACACACGAACACGTAGTAGGACTAAATAACAGTTACAATAACACTTAGATGTATAGGCTTAAATACAGTGGTTCTTTCCACTCGCAATCTCATTCCAATTCTTCCATAGAAAATCCACAATTCTGCATAAATTTTTTTGCAAGGTTTGCAAATTCAACTTTTCCACTTTTCTTTAGCTCTGGGAATTAGGCCTAACCTCTGAACTTTTGGCTTTGGTGGAGAACAAGAACAATTAATATTTAAGATGAGAAATGTCTTCACGCTCCAAGGGATTTGGCTAATCGATGGGAAATGAATCTATATTCATTCAAGGAACACATGAATTCTCAAGACCTTTTACTCGTTCCCCACCTGAATCTCATTAGGAGAACATTAGGACATGGTTTTTTAATTAAGGTCATCTCCTGTGACCGCTACTGCTTGTTGCCGATTTCCAGTGCAAGCGACTGCAAATTTGAATTCGATTATATAACTTTTCATGGGTATTACTTTTGCCAAAGACAAAGTTTAATGAGCAAGTACTTTCACTGTAGGCTAAATAAAACTTATTTGAAAAATGTTGCTAACCCACACGTCAATGTTAAGGAAGCTCTAATTAAAACAAAACCGCAGAAATACTACAAACAAAGAGAAAATATTAATTGGTTTCGGAATTTAGATCCAAGCGTGAGTGACATGTGTAGGCAATGTTAAAATCCTAGACCAGTAGTAGCCTAGTGAGGTTATTCGCGCTGCACTGCACTGCACCGCGCTGCACGAGTCTATTGAAAGACCAACCACCTAAATTTACACAAGGAAACACTCTGGATTTATTTGTTTACATGAACTCAATCATATCAAACGAACCAAGGCTGTCTGTGTGTCGGTCTGACCATTCGGACACGTGGAATAAAATCATGTACTGGGGTGAGAGAATAAATAAAAGAGGACATGAGGGCTGTGACATGTCACGGCTGGCCATTATTCCTTTTGTGGTTTGAACAAACTCTGTCTGAGCATTGCTTGTGCTTGCGTACGTGCGTCAACACTCGTATCAACAAATTCTAATTCCATTTTCTCCCAGCTTTCACTAGCGGGTTCTTTTTGGAAACATTATTCAGAAATAAAACACAGCACAGCTCAATGCATAAAGCGTGTGGGTGAAAAAATTGAAAATGAGCCCACGCAAAAATCTGGAATGAACTGGACACAGGAACGAGTCCTTTGATTTAGTTTCCACGTGAGGAAATGGCAATTTATTTTTGCAATGGTTGGCAAGAATATTTATCAAACCAATTTAAGGAATAATTGGATTTGAGAGAGACACTCTGATTCAATGCTTATGCTTGAGCACAAATTACTTATAAATCCAACTAACTCTCCATTGTCCCTTCGAGCCGACAAGGGAAATGGACTCATGTTTCGTTTAGTGGACCAAACAGAGCGAAGTGGCGAGATTGAAAGTTGATCCTCCTAACAAAAAGAGGATAGATGAGAAAAATAAGTCCGAATTAGGGGACATTTCCGTCCTGGGTAACTACACTGATAAGTACATTTGTGGGTTTTTCCATTGGAGAAAGCCAACTAGACCATCTTCAATGCCCGGCTCAAATTTCCTTTTTTCACACTCCTTTTCTTTAGCTTAATAGAATTGACCAGCTTTCTACTTCTCTGGTCCATGCTGTCATGCGTATACAATTTAATTTTTTGTGTTAAATGCTCCCATTTCCTTTTCTTAAGAAATTTGATCGTTTTTTCCCTCAGACTAATATGTTCCCTTCATGATAGGAATTTACATTTAGGGCTTCATAGAATTTGCTTGGGAGGTTCCTCTGTGCCCTCTGAGTAGAATGTAGATGTGAAATTTCTTTAACCAAATCTTAATTTATGAGCACGCGAACCATGCATGCGTCACCTCCACTTCCATGATTAATAACACACCTATAGTTTGACAGTCCAAGAATTAGTTTCTTTCCTTTCCTAATGTGATTTTTTTCTTCGTTCCAATTTCTCACCGCTGCCGCCGCTCCCAACTCTTGCGGGTTCAACAGAAAAAAAAACTTCTCATTTCTCCCTTTCCCTAAACTAAACTTTCCCATCCTGTAGCACTTTACATATGCAATCGTATAAATGATAGATGGGTTGACTGGTTCTCTCTTCTCTCTAACAAACTTTTCCTTTTACTTCAAACTTATAGTCAGAAATGTGTTTCATTTGAGAAAATTGCTTATCCTAAATACAAAAATATTCTAGCTACAAGCTCCCTATTTTATGTTTTGATAATTCATTAAATTTTATTAAAAATTCTTACGTGAGGGCCAAAGGGGTTTGGATGGAAGAAAAATGAATTATAAATTACTACTACGGAATGAGGAGTTGGAAAGAGTAATGTTAATGTCCTAGTCTTACTCTGGCCTTTCGAAATGGCCTAGCCTGAAGGAAATAAAGAATTAACCGGAACTAACCCTTTGGAAATGTTTGAATGATTTATTCTCTGAGTGAATAAGGGAAGAAGACTTGGAATTCATTTAAGGATGAGGAGAAGAAAAGACAAGACACTCGGGGGTAGTGTTTCTACTTTGAAATAATTAATCATAAACCTCAAGATGAGTTTCTTCTCTTTCAAGGAGCTGATATATTTATAGTCACGAAACTACGTACGTATACGTAATAGTAGTTCTAGGAATATTGCATTGCATATATTATTCTCGTAGTTTCCTTTCCTTCTGATTTTGCCCCTGATAGTAGTTTGTGGTTAAAGAGAGAGAGAAAGCAGAATTGCTTCAGTGCTCCGTCGATATTCTCTAATCCTTTGTCGACTCGGGAGATTAAAGCCTCAAATCCTAGTCATCTTCTCACATAATCAACTAAACTAGAAGGGTTTTTGGCTTCTACACTACAATTCATTAAACATACGTACGTTACGATCCACATCAAATTTCCTGTTATTAACTCTTCAAAATCTGGATGGAATAACGACGCTATGAGTCATTCCTTCATTGGAAGAAAATTATTTCCCTTATATACTCTATAGCTTCATTCATGAAGGATGGACGAAATAATACACTGAATAT
>WJEZ01001542.1:0-17034 GCA_009869925.1 Thalassaphorura encarpata
TTTCTCAAAAGAATTGCAAACGGGATCTTTCTTTCCTATTGTCATGTGCTTAGCTCATCAAACTGTATAAAACTTTGTAAAACCTCTAAAAGTTTTTGCTTTTGCGGTCAGCCGTGCCGTAAAGTAGGAGAGAATGGGAAGCCAAATTTTGCACCAAAAGTTTGTATTGTACATGTACAACTACGTCATGCATTCATGGGTGAAAGAGTCCATGAATGAAGTACTACTACGAAATCTCCCAAGCAGAGAGAGACATGATCCCCTGGCGGCTTGTACTATTTATTTACAAGTAGTAGTAGAGAAATTTGAGGTTGAAATTACAAAGGCTGGCTTTCCAGTTTCCACTGGAACGTTAATAAAGGAGAGGCAAACTCTTCTTGGTTTTGGTCTTGGTGAAAAAGACGTCAAATGCATCACTGCATTCGGAAAGGAAGGAAAGAAAGGATCAGACTCAAACATGCGAGAATCGAATAAGGTGAAAGTTGAAGTCATCAAGTCGTTGGATCTACCTACCTTGTGTATACGTACTTCGCTAAAACAAGGCCAACCTCTTGCACGCGTCGGCAATAAAAACAAGGCATAAAAGAGAGTAATTAAAGTGAAATATAAATGATCCTGGTCTCAACCCTTTTGTCATTAAATTTCCGTTCCGGTTCATTAATGCTAATGGCTAATTTATGAATACCAGCAAAGCTTTCTACTACGTCTTGTCAATACAATGAGGAAAAGTTTGTATTAATGATGAAGTTAAATTTTAAACACCCTGGCTTACTTAGTAAATAAATGAATGGAGTAGTTTCATTATGCATCTTGGTTGAGTTTTGCACGAAGTTGGCTAAATTTAGCTCTGCTCAAGGTTAAAAATTTACCCGGAATGCCCTCCTAGGAAAATTAAACTGTGAAAAAAGTTGTAGCATTTGGCAGGGCACGAGTGCAAATCAAGTTCGTTACGCCTCACTGCAGATTGCACGAGAATCTGTCTATGAACTATTGTCATTGTCACCCTTCTCCACGTGGTGGGCCAACTTATTTTTGTATTTGTCTAATCGAAGGCCACTTTGAGATGACAAAAACATTTTGGGTTCCACTCACAAGATGTATACAGATATAAGTTTCTGTATTATTTCTTGCCAGGAAATTACAGTAAACTGCATGTTTACAACTCTGGATTCCGGGTGGGATGAATCATTCAAGACATCAATTTGAAGAGAATCTTAGTTTCCTTATATCCCATCGTTAAAATTTACGCCCAGCTAAGTGAGGACAAATTTATTCATTCATCCGTTTGACAGTCCGCTCTCCGCTCCTGGTCGTAAAAAATGATCTTTACAAATAGACGTAAAAACAGCAGTGGAAAGTTTTATTACAAAGTAGGGCCATCACAGGGGGCTAATAACATCAAATACTATCCTAATGCGTAAGCTACAGCTCAGCTAATGATCTCAGTTCCTCTAAAAGATACATTTATTACACAAAACCCAAGCAATAGGGAAAATTTACAAAGATTCTGTTTTTTGTTTATCCGAATGTAGGTGACAGAAACACTCAGGGCAGTTATGTTATGAGCCAGGCTCACTCAGTTTTGCACTCAATATGCAGAAAGGGTCATAAATAATCCTTTCGCAAAGTGGAGATGAGCTTGACAAGTGCTGACAATAACATCGTGGTAACCCGATACCACTTTTTAGTATTCAGGAAAAGTGTTTATGTTACAACACGGAGAAAGAAAAGATTGACAAGGTCGACATATTGGTCCCGTCCGGGCTGGAAGTGAGCAGAGCAGACATGCAAAATGAAACTGTTTTTAGCTCTACAAACATTCCCAAAATGTCAAGGGTGGGAGTAGATAAAAATCAATGGATTTTTTCATCTCATTTCCTATCGTTATGCTTTCTCTCTCATATGGCAAACTTGACTAAAATAACAATTCATCAGATCCATCATTTTTGTCTAATCCCATGCACTTGCACTTTGATGAGCTCATACAAAAACAGAATGAGACGGAACCTGGAAACACATATGTCAAACCCTTTTCACTTCACATCTCAAACGTGTGAGTGGGATGAATGGTGACATATCGTGTGTTCATTCAGGATGTCCTGATTAACTGTAACATCGTCGTCGTGAATTCTTAAACCTCCACCTGAACCCATTGTGTATGTACTAGGGTTGCCAAGTTTGGTTTGGAACCCCTTGCCAAGAATTTCATTCAATGTCAACGGTGAAAGTGGATTTGGCCTGTTTTCTACTCTAGCCCTATGTCTATTCGCTTTCTCTTGTTTGCTCCAAGCAAATAATGTTTAATGAAGTCTCGTACGCGTACTATTCGGCTTGCCATGCCTTGCCATGCTTATACTATGGCGACTTCAGGCAAAGACAGAGCCTTGAAAACCTGAACGAGCATATAATTGCTTACGACACACGTCTAATAATTATTATATTTTGCTTTGCAGTTTTGCCCTTGAACTTTACTTTTGGCTCAAGCGACTGGTGCTGACAGCTTAATTAATCACATTTCATCCCATAACCCATATTTCTTTATCGCGTCCGCTGAATATAAGATCAATTCTGCGCTTGACAAAGTTGCTATTTCAGATATTAATCATGTCAGACACATTTCATTAATCACAACGTAAATCTTAAATAGGGTGCGAGAAAAGGAAATGAACAAACTTCGTTGTGTTATATGTCGAGTAGGCTCAACATGTAAAATCGATCAAAATTTTAAACTTTCTTTAGTATTACTTTTTTGCCGAAATTTCTCTTTGGATACAAAAAGACTATAACTATACTACAAGTTTTTATTAAAGTTTGCCAGTACTAAACAATTAACAGAAAATACAAGTTCTGCTGAACTGAACAGTTAATATATATGATCGAATGTTAATATATATTTGCCACTTTGAATTTCATGATAAATAAAAAACCAAAATAGGTGAACTATTAAAATTAGTTTTCATTTTTAAAATGAACATAGAAAACTAGATTTCATTGTTATCATTTTCACGCTGTTTTCTTTTTCTTTTTCGGTGGCTCCACCATTAGAGTCCCATCTGGGCCAAATTCGTTCAAAATCTGCTGAGCAAAATCAGGTTTTGCCTTTTTCACATGCATTATAACTTCAGCCCATTGTTTGGAATCCCTTTTATATAAATGGAGTGCACATTTCTGCGATAAAAATTTTCCATAGGAATTCGAATTGAGTTGTGCTTCTCTTGGAGACAACGATGATGCGATAAGGGTCTTATTCTTCAAGGAAGAAAGCGGCCATAAGTTGTCCAATACTCTTGCACCAAATTTATCACAAGCCATTGGAACCAAATGGTCCTGTGAAGAATAAATTTTATTAATACTCAAGCGACTAGAAAATTAAAATACAATCTCGACTCACTTTAATTCTTTGCAACAGACTTTCTTTGCTCTTGTCCCCGACAGTAGAACTTTTGAAAAATGAATCGATTACGTGACTTCCCTTTGGGTCCTGGGCCAATTTGCAAATTTTGGAAGCATCCAAATTCCAACAAGGCTGATACCACCTTAAATATTGGTTGAAAATTAATTATTAGAATTTACAGCATTTCAAGTGTTCTACAATAGTCATCAGGAACTTTTAAAAATACCTTGAATGGTTTATGAAACTCCAAAAGATGCTGTAAAACAAGTGATCCGTGGAGTTCGGTTCGGAAGACAGGAGCTCCTGTTGTACTATCAGTTTCTAATTTTTTCCCAAATCTCCAAAGCACTTCGACAAAGTTTTGTTTGGGTTGTTTCATTCTCCCTTCTTGAGCAGGATCGCTCATGTCAAGGTCTAAAAGGTCGGAGAGTTTATTGACAAAATTACTTTGTTTTGCTCCCAGCCTTTTACATCCTTCAGCCATTGCACTGAATACTGACAAATAACCCGTCTTGTAGATTTCAACAAAGTGGTTTTCCAAATTCTCAAAAATTCCCTGAAACTGCAGATCAGAATAATAGTAGACCATGTTCCATTCTCGAAATTATTTACTATTTTATCCGCTAAGCTATGAGAATCTACTTACAATATCTTTTGTTGGTGCATAACGGCAGAGAGACTCAACTGAATAATGCCCTTGGGAATGAAAGGAAAACATTTCAAGTTTTCCTTTGAAGTATTTTTCATAAATTAAATTAAACGTAATTTCATCTTCCTTTGCGATCGACAAACAAACTTCCAGGGTGTGGAGGTGGATCTTAGAATCCAAATCAACGTCTGAATCTATTGCTTTCACAACTGAGAAATGTGGAAATGATATTTACAGATTAAATCGTTGCATCAGGAAAATTCTAAACATTAGGAATTGTCTGGAGGAGTAATTACCTTTAATGACCCCTTCATTGCTTGCTTCGCTATCAACCACCTTCATCGTAAGAATTAAACACTGCACAAATCCGCTTGTTGTTTCATTATGGAACAAATCTGTGAAATGATAAAAATAGGCTTTGAAATATTGGTCAAATCTGAAAATATTAATGACAAAATTACCAAAAAATTGAGGCCAAGCCAGAAATAGAGTCGCAAAGGATTTGAGTATCCTTGTATTCTTCTTCCGATACTTTATTTCCTTCGCTGTTTCTTCTGCCTTTACAACTTTGTCTTTGTTGAATTTATCTAGAGACGGCATTGATATTCGGTTGTTAGAAGCATTGTTGCGCTGAACCTTACTGGAGAAAAGTTCTACAGATCCACTCAGGCATTGGCAAGCTTTCCTCATAACGTGATTTGCATAATTGTCAAAAACAAATTCTTCAAAGTTATTCAGAACGAATTTACAAGTGGAGCGAAACCATTTCATCAGTTGTTTATTTTTGACCCATTTCTCAGAAATTACTTCAAGCAACTTTTCCAAGACATGAGATGCATAAGGATTAGTGCAAATTGTCCGGAGCGTTGGAGTAAAACATTCAGTTAATCTGAGAAGATGTGCTGGATCATTTGTCAATTGTACTAAAGTTTCCAAAACTCTTGAAGTTAACTGATTACTCGCCAAGTTAATTTCCTCCTTTTCAGTTTGAATCATCGCATTCATCCACTAGGATATCTGCATAAAGTCCAAGAATTAAGTCTGATTGAGATTGAATTGGTCTTTCAAGTTAATTGTAATCATGATCAGGCCATGTAACGTACCTCTCTCTTCATCGTCTTCAAATTCATTTTTATGACAGATTTCCAGCACTCGTAGAAAATAGGAATAAGTTTCTTGATCTACTTCAAACCCCCGACCTAGTTTTCCTTGTCTTCCGAATTTCTTCGCTTTTGCAAAAAATCCACTCTTTCTTTTCCTATTTTTTCCGGCACCGCCAGGAATTAGAGGAGCTGGAGAATCCATAGCGTCCATATAAAAAGTAATTAATTTTTTTAATTAACTATGAATTTTTTAAAGTTTTAATGAGTTGGAAATGTCGTGCACGTGTATAAATATTTTTGTTGCATGGACCTGAGTTTAAAATTGGTTGAATTTTCCCGCGTTAGCCTAGAGCAGAAAACTTTCAATGCTTGTGTGTAGGTGGGATTTTGAGAAGAACTTCGAGAAGAATCTCGCGGTAAATTCAAATCATTGGATTCGGGTGTGCTCTTCAACTGATCGTGGTTCTCTTGTTCTCTGTCTTTCTGATCCGGTGAATCATTCCTTTGGGATTTATTCCTCTCTTCTATCCGTAAGTCTTAAATTTTACTTCAAATTAATCCAATTACAATTAATGTAAGTTGTATCAAGTGTCAATTTGAATTTCTGTACAGTTAATAACAAAGACCAAATCTTGCAAAACGGGAAACGGGTCAGTCGGATTATTATTCTTATTGGAATTCGAAGGAATAAAATAAAGCATTCAGAATGGCACTTCACGTTCCAAAAGCTCCAGGCTTTGCTTCCATGCTCAAGGAAGGCGCTCGGGTAATCAGCATCAATCTTATTATATTTTTATTAATGTAGATTTTTCAAAAGCTGAATTTTAATTGTTGAATTTTTGTTTGACTATGAATAGCACTTCTCAGGATTAGAAGAAGCTGTTTATCGAAACATTCGTGCATGTAAGGAATTTGCTGATTCACTCAAGACTGCGTATGGACCTTGTGGAATGAATAAAATGGTCATCAACCAATTTGGAGAAACTCTTTGTTACCAACGACGCTGCAACTATCATTCAAGAGTTGGATGTACGTAGAACTAGTAATCAGTTGTCAAATGTTCAACTTAAAATTTTTTCCATTTTGTGAAACTGATTAGGTTGCGCATCCAGCAGCAAAGATTATGGTCCTGGCTGCAAACATGCAGGAGCAAGAAGTAGGAGATGGTACAAATTTTGTTATCATTTTTTGTGCAGCTCTTCTTGAGGCAGCAGAGGACTTACTCCAGATGGTAAGACATATTTTCAGTTGTGTTGATATTTGTTTAAAAATATAAAATATACAATTCTACTAATATTTTGATGTGCCTTGTTGTGGAATTAATGATTTCAATTAATTATTTTAGGGATTGAGTCCATCCGAAATCCTGAGTGGATACGAGTTGGCACTAAATAAAACTATTGAAATTTTACCAACTTTGGTTTGCGACGAGATAAAAGACATCAGAAATGAGAATGATGCATTTAAGGCCGTCCGTACTGCTGTCATGAGCAAGCAGCTTGGAAATGAAGATGTCATTGCAAAATTGATTGCAAAGGCTTGCAGTAAGTTTTTCTTACGTTTAACGTTTCTATATAATAATTCCAGTCTTTCCTTATGTACTTCTAATTCTTCCTAATTTTAGTCTCAATCCTCCCGGAGAAAACCACCTTCAATGTTGACAATGTCCGAGTTTGTAAGATTCTGGTAAGTGTCAAGTGTGAATATAACTCACAAAATTGGAATATTCTCAAAATGAATAATTCAAATTATTTGTGTACAGGGATCCGGGCTCAACAGGTCTGAGGTAGTCCGAGGGCTTGTCTTCAAGCGGAATGTTGAGAGTACGATCATTAAGAAGAAAAATGCAAAAATCGCCGTCTATTCTTGTCCGATTGATATTACGCAAACGGAAACAAAGGTCAGCCGAGAACTTGCTCCTCAACCAGAAATCGAAATGGATACACTTTGTACGGGTTAAAAATCCATGAGGATACTGACTTATATAATTTCATTCTTCCAGGGGACCGTTTTAATCAAATCGGCTAAAGAACTTAAGAACTTCAGTGCCGGTGAAGAAGCTCTTCTTGAGAATCAAATCAAGGCAATTGCAGATTCAGGGGCTGAAGTTGTTGTTTCTGGGGGTAAAGTTGGAGACATGGCGATGCATTTTTTGAATAAATACAATATAATGGCAGTCCGCCTGATGAGCAAATTTGATTTGAGACGTGTATGCAAAGCAACAGATTCCGCAGCTTGTCCAAAAATGGAGAAACCATCTCCAGATGATCTTGGTTTTGCTGATGAGGTTTACGTTGACGAGGTAAGATAAAGATAGAATACTCAAGAAAGTCAAGAAAGCTTTACATATTTGAAGGATTCCTGGTTACAAATTTTTTTGTATTTCCATTAGGTTGGGGATACTTCTGTCGTTGTATTCAAGATTGGGAAGGAGGAATCACGCATCTCAACGATTGTTCTTCGTGGAGCAACTGACAATTATTTGGATGACATTGAGAGGGCTGTCAACGATGGTGTGAATACATTCAAGGCAGTTACTCGGGTAAGCGTTTCAGATAGAAACATCTCAACTATTGTTCTTCGTGGAGCAACTGACAATTATTTGGATGACATTGAGAGGGCTGTCAACGATGGTGTGAATACATTCAAGGCAGTTACTCGGGTAAGCGTTTCAGATAGAAACTGACAACTTAATTTGTAATTTATATGCAAGATCTAGTAATAATTTCTGTTCCCGTTTCTTAGGACGGAAAACTGATTCCAGGAGCAGGAGCTTCAGAATTGGAACTGGCAAGGCAAGTCAGTGCCTACGGTGACACCCTTCCAGGGTTAGAACAGTATTCCGTGAAAAAATACGCATCTGCCTTGGAAGCCTTTGTAAAAGTATTTGCTGAGAACTCTGGTCGCAAATCCAATGAAATTTTGGCAAAACTCTACGCTTTGCATCATGAAGGAAAGCCTTATCAGGGATTCAACATTGAGGTATAAGTTAATGTTCTTAGGAATTATTTATTTTTCTCTACCTTTGTCTTTTTGGGTTTTTTAATTGACACTTAATTTTGTTTGTTTAGGATGACAGTGACGGAACTGTGGATGTGAAGGAGGCTGGTATTTTGGACTTGTACGTAAACAAGCTATGGGCCATTCAGTATGCAACTGATGCTGCCTGTACAATTCTGAATGTGGATCAGATCATCGTTGCGAAGAGAGCTGGCGGCCCAGCCCCAAGACCAGCAAACGCTCCGGATAATGACGATGATTAAACTTGTGTTGTGCTCCTAATACTTTACATTTTGTTTAAGGTTTAACTTCACCAGGTCCAGAAAATTGAAGGTCTCGTCTCTTTTGCATTTGTTTCTACGTCGGAGTTGCACCTCTGGTCGTAAATTCTCCTTTTGCTATAAACAACTAGAACTATAATTAATTATTCATATCTATTTCTACTAATGAAAATTGATTATAACAAAAGTTTACTAATGAAGTAATAAATTTGAAACTACCATCAAGTTAGCTCTTTTTTAGAAAGCCGTGTTACTGTCATGCACTCATGCATCCTGCATTTTCTCAAACTCAAACTCGTAAAATTCCAGTAAAAATAACTTCACCGTGGCAAGCCTGTGATGAATTTGTCATGTGCATTACCCTTGTTAAACTTCGCTTTAGGATTTGGAATGTGAAAATAAATAATCTGGATACATTCACAGTCGCCAGGGACTGGAATGTAAGGACGACCCTGAACTTGAGTTCTTTGAAGCAAACAAGAAGCGAGCGATGAGGCAAATAATTTATAGACTGTGAGAATTGCTTTTTATAAATGACAGGCTATAAATCCCAATTGACTCGGGTAAAATGTATTTTTATCAACGGGTAGGCAACCTGGGCTGGGCCGAAGATGTAAGGCAATAGGCAAAGCCAACGAGATCGGGTCAAAAATACATTCCGATTATTCCAAATTAATAAAGACGATCGTTAAGTGAAAACTTGGGCATCATCACCGTGTTTTTGAAAGGAGTGTTTTTTAATCAGCCATTCGGTCTCAAGTGGCTCAGTTCAAATCACTGCGTGTGGCAGGCAAAGACAATGACAAAAGCCATGAAATGCTTTTAGGGTGTTATGCGTGCGTAGAGTGAGTGTTACATAAACACCTCAAGTTGTTATTGAACAGACTGAAAGTTTTATCTAAACGCTGACGCTATTTTTAAGCCATACGATCGGATGAGAGTGAGTTGATGTTGAACAGCAGCTTTAAGGGGTGAACTATTCTAATGTAAAAATGTAAATTTTCTACCGAAAACTTTACAGCTACATATTGCTAGACTCCTGCCGTGCACATTCATGACCTTCCAAAATTCTCCCCTTGAACTTGTAGAGAAAACACATGGAACGGGAAGATTAGATTGCATTCACACTTGGCAATTATTTCTCTCGCCTAGCTCGAGTACTTCTTCGGAAATTCTAAATTCAGCAGATATGAATACTTTCAATTTTGGTTTTATCAGGCCTTCTTGGCAAAATGGAATGGCACGTCGAATTTAACTGATTATTAAAATAGTAATTTCTTTTAACATTGTAATACTTTTGGTAGACTTGAACCTTCGGAAAGGACTTATGTATTGTGCTAAAGCTCAAAAGATTTGCGGTCGAGCGAAAGCGAGGCAGAGTGAGACATTCGTAATAGTTGAGTCCAATGACCAAATATAGTTGTAATAACGTTGTTACAAAACTCTAATTGCAATTAGGCATCAAATGGAACATTACCAGTTCAGTAAAAATGTAACGACCTCATTAGTTGAGTCCAATCGCCAATTCTACTTTCATTGTCCTCATTTACTGACTGGGAGGATGGTCATCGTTATCTGGATTGCGGGTCTCTTCTCATCTGGCTGTTCTTTTTCATGTCTGAATTTCCATTACAATAATGATAAGTAGTCAATTCAAACTCAACTAGTTCAGGGTGAAACCTCGAAAGATAGCAGAAACAATTTTTAACAACCAATTTTTTCCATACATCAACTATCCAATTCAAGTAAGACAGGCTGGAGTGGAGAACGACCGATGAATTTGTGGATTGCCGATTGCCTGGCCTGCTATTTTACCCCATGAGTGTTACTGCTTCGTCCACAGTCTGTGGATTGCCGGCGATCGATCGTCTCTTCTGCATCTCCTTTCCTCAAAGCAAACTCTAACTCACTTTTTCCTACTTTCAGTTTACTACAGGAATATTTCTATCTGTCATCATGGCTGGAAACCGAAATCCCGAAATTAAATACACAAAAGTAATTTAAAAAAGAAAGTTGTAATTTTGATTTGTGTATTTACAACGCATTTTTAATTTATTAATCCAGCTTTTCATCAACAACGAATTTGTGGATGCCAAAAGTGGAAAGACATTTCCAACCTTGAACCCATGCACTGGAGAAAAGATTGTAGATGTTGCTGAGGCTGATAAAGTAAGTTGTGTCGTTGCTCTCATTTTTACAAGGTCAAGGTCATTATGAACATGAATTGAGCCAAAGTCATATTGTGCAGGTCTGTAATTTAATTTGAATGCTTTAATTTAATTTTATCCAGGCTGATGTTGATCTTGCCGTGCAAGCCGCAAGAGCTGCTTTTCAACCAGGCTCAGAATGGAGATCCATGGATGCTTCTGCCAGGGGCAGACTTATTCACAAGGTACGTATTGAGTTTGCTTTCCACTACATCATTTTAGAATGTGACAAATGCAAAACATGACTAAATTAATATCGTAGTTCACTGATCTGATTGAGCGTGATCGTCTACATTTGGCTGCATTGGAAACTTTGGATAATGGAAAACCATTCGGAGATTCAGACTTTGATATAGGCTGCTCCCTAGACACTTTCCGCTATTTTGCAGGTAATTAACATATTATTATTTTACGATTCACTACTTTTTCATACATTCTTACACTTTCTTACACATTTCTTCTCTTTTTTCTTCCTAAAGGATGGACTGATAAAGTTCATGGAGACACTATCCCTGTCGGTATGTAATACTACACCTTTGGGGCATTATGAAATGTCCAAAATTAGTGACAATTCTTATGTCTTGTTTAATTTTTAGATGGACCATTTATGACAATCACCCGAAAAGAACCGATTGGTGTTGTCGGATCTATTATTCCTTGGAACTACCCAATTTTAATGGCGGCTTGGAAGCTGGCACCAGCGCTTGCGGTGGGTTGCACCGTTGTATTAAAACCAGCCGAACAAACTCCATTGACGGCTCTTTATTTGGCAGCCTTGGCCAAAGAAGCTGGATTTCCTAAAGGTGTCCTCAATGTTGTCCCCGGATACGGCCCTACTGCTGGAGCTAGCATCTCATCGCATCAAGACATCGATAAAGTTGCTTTCACAGGATCCACAGAGGTGAGTACATTTATCATTGGCAAATAAGCAAATAACATGTATTTTCATATCATTTCTTCTTTTATTCCAGATTGGACGTTTAGTTCTCGGAGCTGCTGCTTCAAGCAACTTGAAACGTGTAACTTTGGAACTTGGTGGAAAAAGTCCGCTAATTATCTGTGCAGATTCTGACAGTACGATTTTTGAGCTGCTGAACTTTTAATCTTACGAATAATTTGTTCATTCAATTTCAATATAATTGTAATTTAATTTCCAGTCGATGAAGCTGCAACCATTGCCCATGGAGCTATTTTCAACAACCACGGACAAAATTGTGTAGCTGGTTCAAGAACATTCGTCGAAGCCAGCATTTATGATGAATTCGTGAAGAAAGCAACCAAATTGGCCCTTGAGCGCAAAGTTGGAGATCCATTCGAGGAAGGCACTCAACAAGGACCCCAGGTAAAATATAAAAGCTTCGTTAAAGATTAAAAAATATCTTATTTATCTGCGCTCTATTGTTAAGATCGATCAAGCCCAATTGAGCAAAATTGAAGAGTTGATGGAATCTGGAAAAAAGGAAGGAGCAACTCTGAACTGCGGAGGGGCTCGCAAGGGAGACAAAGGGTATTTTGTTCAACCCACAGTATTTTCCAATGTCAAGGACAACATGAGAATTGCCAAAGAAGAGATTTTTGGACCAGTTCAGTCAATCTTGAAATTTGACAATTTGGATGAAGCGATCAAACGTGCAAATGAAACTAAATATGGACTTGCTGCTGGAATCGTGACTAACGACTTGAATAAAGCACTTCTCTTCGCACAATCCGTCCAAGCCGGTTCTGTCTGGTAAATTGAATATATCTTAAATCAAATAGTGAAGAAAAAGATAATTCATCTTAACAAATTATTGTTCTGATTTACAAAAAGGGTCAACTGCTATGATGCTGTCGTGCCACAAGCACCATTCGGTGGATTCAAACAATCCGGTCAAGGCCGTGAATTGTAAGTAAACGAAGACTCTTGTCATGTCTTACTTAGTCAAAGTTTCAGATAGCCTTTACTAAATTATCTTAACAATTAAATAGGGGTGAGGCTGCTCTTAAGGAATACTTGGAAATCAAGACTGTCACAATCGGTCTTAAACAGAAAATCTAAAGGAAACAGAACTTCAGGGATTCCTGGTTAATTTCTATTTGAGGAAAATTCATGTTTCTCTTTGTCGGTTTAGATGCACTTGAATTAAAATCATAAATTAGAAAAATGAATCGGCATTAATAAAATTGAAAACCTCCTTGAATTAAAATTTTGGGAGTAGTTATTTTCAAAGCTTGAATGGCTCGATTCTTGACATTCGATCCAAATAAAAAAATCAACCACTTCCCTGCCTAAACAGGTCATGAGACATCATTGTGAAAAGGTTCGTCGGTTTTCGAAGAAATATGGCTTGAAATTCATCCAGTTCGTTCACTTTATGATTTTATAGGTATTGATAATGATTCGAAATGATAGAAATAAAAATTCTAATGAATTGACAAACTAAAAATGAACTTCCGCATCCACTTACAACAGCACGCTTTTAATGGCCTATAAGCTTCTAAATAATATTATCCTAGAAATAAGCATAGACTCTTTCAATCAATTCGATCTAGAATCGAATAGCTTCGGAAGGTCCCAATTCGTTCTTAAGTTTATGCCGGCAGCTACATTAACATTATACAACCCCAAACCAGAATCGTCATTATGAGAACCACCAGACCAGAAAATGCTTTTGTTACCACTGTGAAATGAACTTCCGCATCCACTTAAAACAGCACGCCTTTAATTGCCTAGAAGCTTCTAAATAACATTATCCTAGAAATAAGCATAGACTCTTTCAATCAATTCGATCTAGAATCGAATAGCTCCGGAAGGTCGCAATTCGTTCTTAATTTTATGCCGGCAGCTACATTAACATTATACAACCCCAAACCAGAATCGTCATTATGAGAACTAGCAGACCAGAAAATGCTTTTGTTACCACTGTGGCCTGGGCATGGATATTAATTTCACTACAATTATACCCAATTTTCATTTTATCAAAATTGATCAAAGAGTCAATACGAGTGAATCTTAAGAGACAGTAATGGTCGTTGTCGGCACAAATTAATAATTCTGTGGTGTGTATTCATATACATTCATTGTCCAGGAACAAGTTCTGTTCTGCCTAACTTTCTACCTAGGTCACTCGATTTGACGAAATTAGAATAACGACAAGTACATGCTCAAAAANGATTTGACGAAATTAGAATAACGACAAGTACATGCTCAAAAACCCGCTTGCCTTTATTGCTAATATATCATTTTGAAAAAAGGTTCATAACGTCCAAAACTGTACTCAATGTCTACTGTGGTTCTACTATAAATCATAAGAATTATAATACTGCTTAATGCTCGCAAGTTTTCGACTTCTGCCATTTCCATTGGCATCTTCCATTACATTTTTTGTTTTCTGTGGACAGAGGCACTTTTTCCATTCCTTCGCCCATGCCATGGTCCGGCCTGGCTATTACGGCCGTAGGCAAAGGCAGAATTTCCTGCAAGACAAATAAAAATATTCAGTACAATGCAAGAAGGCCTGGCTCAATTCGTATGCTGGTATTGCGTGACATATTTCTTGGAGCGGTAATTGGGAAATCGCCTCAGCTCACCGGCTTTAGTCAAAGAAAAAAGCCGACAAGTTCTGAGGCTTGTGTTTATGCGCATCATTTTTTTTCGGATTAAGATCCATGAGTACACGTGTACGTGTAGGTTGGCCAAGGGAAGGCCAAGAAAATGAATGAATTGTCGGATTAGCGGCGTTCGTCAGAGACTCCGAACAAAAGACCTGCGCGTATCCACCTTGACTGGGCATTTGCATTTGGTTTTGGAATAACAAAACCAACACGCAGAAGCTGTTGTTTACCTGGGCCGAGAGAAATTCTTCGTACGATTTTATTTCGTTTTCTTCGTCAAGGGTAGAATGACGTGTTTTTACTTGACTTGGTCATTTTTCTGTGGGCCCTGCCTTGGCTGAACCTCAGTGGTCGATGAAACGTCGAAGGAAACAGTTGTATTTTCCTGATCTCTTGTTTTGTCTTCTTGTCTCATCATCTCATGTCAAATACTTCCCGTGAATCTTGCCAGCCACCTGGGAAAACAACAGAATAAAGGTAAGCTGGTTCTAATATTAAATTAGCCCCGAATAATATTTTATCAGGAACTGAATTCGCATGGCTGGAAAATGGTATATATTCAGTTTTATCTTCCGTTCCACAGTTCCAAACTTCCAACATGGTTTTATTCAAACGCAACATGCGAGATACGACAGCCCATTTTTTAGTTTTATGATTCTACTTAACTTGGAGACTCGTAGTAACCCTAGAGACTCCTAGGAATCCTAGAGACTCCTAGTAACCCTACAGACTCTGATTAACCCTGATTAGTCTTAGAAACCCTTAGTAACCCTGATTAATCTTAGAAACTCCTAGTAACCTTGATTAATCTTAGAAAATCCTAGTAACCATGATTAATCTTAGAAACTCCTAGTAACCCTGATTAATCATAGAAACCCCTAGTAACCCTTATTAATCTTAGAAACCCCTAGTAACCCTTATTAATCTTAGAAACCCCTAGTAACCCTGATTAATCTTAGAAACCCCTAGTAACCATGATTAATCTTAGAAACTCCTAGTAACCCTGATTAATCATAGAAGACTCCTAGTAACCCTAGAGACTCCTAGTAACCCTAGAGACTCCTAGTAACCCTAGAGACTCCTAGTAACCCTAGAAACTCCTAGTAACCCTAGAGACTCCTAGTAACCCTGGAAACTCCTAGTAACCCTAGAGACTCCTAGTAACCCTAGAGACTCCTAGTAACCTTGATTAGTCGTAGAAACCCCTAGTAACCCTGATTAATCTTAGAAACTCCTAGTAACCTTGATTAGTCATAGAAACCCCTAGTAACCCTGATTAATCTTAGAAACCCCTAGTAATCCTGAATAATCTTAGAAACGCCTAGTATCTCTGATGAGTTTTAGGAAACCCCACAGACTCAGATTACTGGCATTAATTTGATCTGGTATTAATAATTAGAAAACATAATAGTATCATAAATCATATTAGTGTATTACCATTTGGAATTTTTCTGCTACGAATTTTCCACAGACTACCCATGTTGGAAGTGATTAGGTTAGATGACTTGGAGTTTAGGCTTTACGACGCGTTTAACTCAAGACTATGAATGAACTCTTGTAATCCACTAACTTGGGACTTGGAGTTGGACTACGAATTGAATATTTTGAAGAATTCATGTCAAACAATCCTAAAATGTAAGCCTAATCGACAAAAGTACAACTAAAATCTCGATTTGGGAAAATTGAGCTGAACAGTCCAAATCCCAACGCAATATTTTCTGTTCCCACCGCGCATTCATCCTCGTAAAATCTGTGTCGGGCGGACAGTTTGCGCTAGATTTAAAATGTTTTACTAAAATGAAAAGAAAACCATAAAATTTTGACAACTTTACTTTAATGCAAATACAATTAACTTTTGCTACATAATATCCTTTAACATTCTACTTACCTTTTGACTTATTAGTATTCTCATGTCCCTAGCATTAGACTTATAGGCAAGCACATTTATCTTTTCTTGACTTATTTAAATAAAAGTAACAGTGTCAGATAGCAAATACAATGCAATTAAGCTGAGGTTGGATTTAAAATAAATTCTAAGTCTTTCTACAATTTTGATAATTGAAACTAACCATTTTATGGTATAAAACTTGATGTACATTTGTGTGTATGAATTGACATAGACGAAGGAACTTAATCTCATAAGATTGTAAGAAATTCGCGTGGGTAGAAAGTGCCAAATATTTAGGAGATTTTTGCAATTTGTTTCAGTTTTTGCACAGATCCAAGCTTTTGTCAATACAATCTACTCTATATATAGTAAAATCAATATTGATTTAATTGAACATTTCGGAATTTCTAATATTTTGTAAATATGGTACTTAATTCCAGCTGTCCAACACATAATGAGTTATGAAATTCAGGGTCTGGCTGCCCAAAAAATCAAGTCGTTTCATTTTACGAAAATTCAGTTAATATCATTTATTACTCTTTTCAATTTAACGTCATCTTCGAAATTGGACTACCTTCATGCCAATTAATATTGAAGTGAGATATTACATTACAGGATTTTGACATTTATCGAATCAAAAATTCGAAGTAATACTATTTTCTAATGATTCGTAATAGGTTTCGAGTTGATCGAGTCGCCAATAACAGAAACTGGCTTTAATAATTCAAATAAATATTTAAGAATAAAATAATGATAACTTCAGAACGTCGTCCAGTCCAGGAGAAAGTAGCTCAACAAAGATTCCAGGGCGGGCTTGTCACTGCCATAGACAATGCAAAAATGCAATGCACTCAAAATATTTCAAGTTGGTCCCTGTGCCTATAGTCTATGAGGATGTACTGGTCCTAGTGTAAGCCT